>SKCR01002910.1:0-17340 GCA_019454045.1 Zanthoxylum bungeanum | reverse complement strand
GTACCATCCATTAAGAATCTTCGATGAGTCGTTCAGTGTTTATCCGCTATAAACACCTACACATCTATACTAGTCTCCAAGACTTATGGTTCATTGAGAAACCATTGGAATCATATATTCCAGTATACGACATGTACCGGTCTCAACGGGTTTACTATACTGACCAATGAGTGTAAACCTTGACCAGGAACAGTCTGAGAATGACAACGTCGTGATACTACTCAATGTCAGTTGCGACGCTTTTGCAACAGCACCATTACTAGTCATTCTAAGGTCATTACGTCTTTACCATATTAAAAGATACATTATATTATAGAAACTGCATATATTATTCATATAATAACGTTTTACAGTAGTATTCATAAAGAAATACAACCGGAAATTGGCGCTCTGAGCACCAACCCCAACAAATACATATATTAATAATAAATGTCAAATATCACAATTCGACATTTAATAAATGGCGAAAGATCCCAAACGTATGTATTTTCGTTTAACCGTTAAACGACTTATAAATAATCAGTATTATTTATAAAAGTTGCCATACTACCATACGAGTATATCTCATTAGTGAGACTCTCTAGGTTCAGGCATATCCGTCACAAAATCCAATTTCGTGTCCATAATCTACCCACCCGTAAATTATGACGAACACATATAAAATCTCTGAACCATACAGGTCGAGGTCACTGCATATGTATAATCCTTCTGTCACAGGTATCCGGATTATCCCAGAGATATAGATATAAACGTCAAATCTCTTTAGGTATAATCTCGTCGACGATTCTATTAGCAATCTTTTAAATAACACTTGGAACTGATTTCTACAGTGTACCACAGACGAATGGATTTAACAGATTGTCAATTCCATAATGGATACTTATGCTCTGTACACAGAACCGACGGATCCTATCTTGATACGCACATGATATCCTGAGGATCAGTCCACACCCAACGAACAGGCGGAGATCTGATCTAAATAGATCGGTGACGTGACTATCATCAAAGTGTGGAGGATACCTTATACATCCACAATAATACCTTAAGTCGGAGGAACACTATGCTTACTCAACCCGAGAAGATTCTTATTGACGTTGGTGTATCATCTATTAAGAATCTTCGGCGAGTCGTTCAGTGTTTATCCGATATAAACACCTATGTGTCTATATGAGTCTCCCGAGACTCATGGTTCATTGAGAAACCATTATAATCCATCATTCTAATATACGACACGTACTGGTCTCAACGAGTTTACTTACTGACCAAGTAAATGTAAACTTTGACCAGGAACAGTTAAAGAATGATAATGTTATGATACTGCTCAATGTCAGTTGCGACGCTTTTGCAACTGTATCATAACCAATCACTCTATGGTCATTTACGTCTTTACCATATAATAAAATAATTTATATTACAGAAACTGTCTATTTTATTCATTAATAAAATATATATAAGAATATTTACAGAGAAATACATAAGAAATTGACGCTCAGAGCATCAACCTAAGAAATTGGCGCTCAAAAATTAAGTGTATAAGTAGGTATGACAAAAGCCCCGTTGGGATGGGATTCACGGAGACTCGATACGTTTGAGATCTAAGATAATAATTTTATATATCCGTTAGTTGGACAAATCGAATATGAATGTTAAAATCTCCATTCAAACGGGGGCATGCAAGACCTGGTAGGCATCCCTATGTACAAGTGCTTTTAAAGATTAAAAATGATTACTTGAGAATATAGAAATTGTATTTGTCCATCGACAGCCAGCCATGTTTTACTTCAACGCTCTTTGAAAGTCAAAATATTTATTTTGTATAAAGAAGAAACAATGTATCTGAACACAAAATACAGAGCTTTCATGTGATTATATAAATACAAGCCTCCTTTATTTATGATTTAAAAACAAAAAAAAAGGCATTACATGAAAGTAACATCACAAAGGGCGAATCATTTTCATTACATGACTACGACGTTGCAAAGAAAACAGTTCATGAACAAATGAAGCCTGTACAAACCAGGGCCTGGTTTTAAAAAACAACCCTCAGGTTGTCACGGCAGACCACAACATAGCTTGCTGCCAAAGCCAAGACCCCGTGAACACAAACAAGGCATCCAAAATTCAAACTGACAAAAGCAACAACCATAAACATAGCGACTCTCGGCGCATTTTAATACACCCTTTAGGACGGACAACAGACACACAGATTGCGTGGCATCAAAAACATGAAAGACTCCGTAAACAGACTCAAAATATTGGAAAGACAAAAGCTTAAGTCTCAGCGTACACTAAGCTAAAACACCAGGTACCGACACCCAGTAGCACAAAACCATCAACGGTGGAGGGAAATATGTAGAAACATGACTCGGTAACTGTATTCTCAGGAAATGTGGCCTTAAAAGTGACAGCTGTAATTGGATGTCAAAAAGTTGTTAAACAGATTTCCTTTCACTTGGAAACCTGCAAAAAAAAGGGTTATGGCCATGATCTCACTGGAAAAAGAAACCTGAGCACTTGAAGACTGAAGATCCATAGCTGATGATGGACCAAAAAACTACACAAACCGCTGCTACTCACTAAAGCTCACTAGAGAATTATGAGGCTTCCTGATATGTTCATCCCCTTCGCATATGCTGCTAATTATGAATGCGATTTGGTCAAATCCTTCGCAGCTTATGAAAGGATGTCGCACCTCCACAACCGCTCCACAAGCATGTCAACAGTGCTGGTGCTGATTGCATTGCAGTGCTGGAGGTTCAATCCAAGAAGGGTTTGACCCAACTTTCTGAGGGCACTCAAGCTCTTGTCTGAAACCATTGAGCAACCTGACAGAGAAAGGATCTGCAGATTGAAATGCCTTGCACGAGCTAAGGAGGCAATGCCAAAATCAGTGACTGCACACTTGGAGACATCGAGATCACACAGCAAAGGGCAGTTGTCTGCAATTGCCACCAAGCTTGTATCACTGATCTTCTGACAACCATCAAGATTCAACATTTCAAGAGTCCAACCGTGCATCTCAGCAATGGTTGAGACAACTTCGTCTGTCAAATTCTCACAACCACTCAGATTAACCTTCACAAGACCAGCCTCACAACTCTCAAGTACTGGTAAGAACCCAGTATCTGTTATTCCCTTAAGCCCACTCAAGTCAACATTCTGCAACATAGGGCACATTTTCCCCAACACAGCAAGGCTTGCATCGCCGAATCCAGGGCAGTTACGGATGGACAATGATCGCAAGGATTTGCAAGGAGGCATCAAAGGCACTCCCAGATTTTGATCCTTAATCCCCAAGCATCTCATCAATGAGAAAGCCTTCAATTTTTCACCACAGTTCAAAAGAGAACCAAAAAACCCAAGTTGGGTGATCCTGTGGCACCCCTCCAACTGAAGGCTTTCAAGTGATAACGCAGCTTTGGCGAAAGAGATCAGTCCACTGTCAGATAAGGATGCACATTTTCGGAGGCAGAACTGCTTCAAATTTGGGCAACCCTTGCCCACGGCTTCAAGGCCCAAATCTGTTACTCCCATGCACATTGTAATTGTCAAGGACTTAAGTTTCTGCAACCCATGACCACTTCCCATAACCCAGAAGCCTCTCTCGCTCACATGTGGAAGGCCAGTAAGGATGAGATCAGTAACTGCCTTTCCATAGTGTCCAATAACAGCTAGAGAAACATCAGTAATGTTCAACCTTTGGAGCTTCACCTTATCCAGGGAATAAGTGGCTGAAGACAACAAGCTAGCAATCCCTTGATCCCCAACAAGTGGGCAGTCCTTGATCGAAATGGACTTCAGACTGGGGCAGCATTGCCCCACAGCTTGCAGACCTTCATTCCCGATGCTTGAGCAAGACTCAATTGTCAGATCAGTCAATTTAGGGCAGTTCTTTGCAATTGCAATCAAAGCCTGGTCAGTAATAGCAGGACACTGGCAAAGGTCAAGCTTCTCTAGCTGGTGACATCCATTGGCAATCTCACAAAGGCCTTCATCCCCTATAGAAGATATATTCCAGAGGGAAAGAACCCTTAGAGATGGGCAGCCACAGGCAATCCCCCTAAGGCCAACGCTTGTCACTCCATGGCTAGAATTGTTTCCACGGATGGAAAGCTTGCCCAGTCCTCCATGACTGGCAGTACCAACAGCAATGGCAGCGAGTCTAATATCTGTTGCCTTCTTTCCTTCCAAGCTCCTGGAAAGGTATCCATCACCCTCAGCATCAGATACTACTTCAACCTTCTTCTTAGCCTCAGGCTTCAAAGAGCGGATTTCATCCCTGTGGATATTGCTTAAAAGTGTAAGCCAGTGCTTGGAAACACACGCACATGCACTCCTCTCCTGTCCTCCATCCAACCGTCTAAAGATCTCAAAGAGACATTCATCAGGCAAGACTTCAATAGAGACCTGCTTTTGCTCAAATCTCTCTCCACTGTAAGCAAATGGGGTGCTGATGCGAGACCTCTTGCGAGGAGGGAAATACACATCCACGTTAGGAACAAGGGGCAGCAAAAGACTTGACTCCTTGGGGTTTGCATACATTGCCCCCCTAGGGCAAAAATCATGAGAACCTGCAAACCAAAAACAAAATCTTTGATGAGTACAAATTCAGCCCATATATTTCAAGAGAACTCATAAACAAACTTAAATTAAAACTTTTCAAATGTCTATACACCTACAAAATCTCATATATTTCAACACAGAATAGCATCTTCAACAAAACTTTTTCTATCTGGATAGTTATCAACCTATAATCTATTATGGATCAAGTTTCTTTAATCACATAAAATCTGAATTATTTTTCTTTTGGCAAGATTAATAGTTGCATGTATATGAAATTTTTTCGCCCTAAAGTTCTAAAGTAAAGAAGCAGAAGCACAATCATAAGACTGATCAAACTATTCCCTAATTGTTTCAAAGACCATAAAATAAGTCCATAATACCCATAACATATTTCCCCTTTCATACATCTATCCATCCACATAAATATCTTCATAGCAACTAGCAACAGCTCAAATTTGAATCAACTTAGGAACACCCATAAAATCAAATTTGATTTAATCTAGCCTACCTAATTAATTAATTAATTAATCAAGCAATAAACTACAATCAATCATGAGATCATAACAAAAATTATCTAAAAATTCAAGCTTTACAGCTTCAATCCCTCAAAATATTAAAAAAAAAACCCAACATACCCAGATAAAAATTCAGCAAAATAAAACAAAACAAACAAAGCACTGCAAAGATCGAAAGCTTACCGGATAAAGCGAAGAGCTTTGACATGAATACAGATCAAAAAACACCGTGAGGTCAAATCTGGACGGATCCTGGCGCAAAAACCCTCCAAAGAGAGCGCAGACGACGATGTAGGCTAACACGATGTCGTTTAGATCGTCAAGGTACGAATGCATGAGAAAAATTTCAGCTTTGAGGGAAGTGGAAACCCTATCAGATAGGGCAAAAAGATAGAAGAGAGAAAAATTGTGAGAATAGAAATGATGATGGAATGATGATTTGCGAATAGAGATGGTGATTATTTTATTGTCAGCGGAGTGTGGGTTTCGGTACGTGATAATACACGCAAGAAAAACTCCATGCAATGTATTTGGTCCGCATTAGGGGTGTTTGGATCCTGGGTTAGAATTGCCGAGTGTTTGTTTTGGAGAATAAAAATCTCTTTGTTTGGTTACTGAAATATCTCTAACCCGGAATAAAAGAAAAGAATATATTGATTTATATAAACTCTTTCTATAGAATATAGGAAATTTATCATTTTTCCACCTAATAAATGACACATGTACCGTTTTTCAGGAAAATTTTGACATCGTTCCTTTTAAGAGATGAAAAACAGATATTTTTCCTTAAATTAAATAGATAATTTGTAGACATTTCCACTTTATCAGGTGGAAAAGTGAACAATTTTCAAACTGTAGGTGAAAAAGAGAACAAATTTGAAATTTTTATGATAAAATATACTTAAATTATTTATCAGATAAAAAATGATAATTTTCCTAAAATATATTGAGCAATTTTATTTGGGAGATTTAAAAAAAAAAAATCAAACCTCCATTGAAAACGCATACGTGTGGACATTGATTTTGATTTCACCAATGTTAGAACATCAAAAGGCGTGTGAATTACTTTGAACAAAGTAATTATATTTTTTAACTTTAAATTTTAAAATTAAATATTTTTCAAAATATATAGAGTTTCAAGAAAAAAAAATACATAACATTGATTTACATATCATAAGCTTTAAAACTAATATCATTATTGATATGTTTTGACGAATAAAAAATTGGTTAAAAATGATATTTATACTTTAAGAAATAATTATTTTCGACTAACCATTTTTAAACAATCACATCTCTTTCATTCAGACTTCAAATTATAATTTTTAAATTTCTACATTTACAATTTTCATCAATGAACTTCTCTTAAATTCGAATATATATAAGGTTGAAATTAGCCCCAAAATCGATGCGTCGCATATAATAAACATATTGAAAATGTGACTGTCTTCATAGTCACATTTACATAATAAATAATATAGAGCTCAGTCATAATCACAATCACAATCATATTAACCTCAGTCACAGACACAATCTCATTGAGCTAAGTTATAATCACATTTTTTTCTAAATCACACTTTACATAAATCACGTTTTAACTGAGTCAAATAAAGCTCAGTAACAGTCATAGTCACATTAACCTCAGACACAATCACATTTATTCCTAAGTCACGTTTTAACTCAATCATATAGAGCTCGGTCACAGTCACATTTCACATATACCTTAGTCACAGTCACATTAATCTCAATCACGAATACAGTCACATTAATCTCAATCACGGGTACAGTCACATTTACCTTAGTCACAATTATATTTTTCATAAGTCACATTGAAGTCGGCCGCAATCTCATTTTATGTTTTTTTTTTTAAAAGATAAGTGGTTGGTCATTAGGATTAGGCATAGGGTTATGGCAATGTGATAAATAGGTCGGATTTGTCAATCACGGTTATGTCCCATTAAATCTCATTCATATTTTATTAAAGTCTTGTCCCATTTGTTGTCTTGTCATTTACCATTTGAAATTTCAAGACATTTTTTTATCCCCTCTCGTTTTCAAATCATAATATAAAAATATATCTCAAACAAGATGAAGAAAATTACCGATCCTAATCATACATGAGCATGACTTTAGTTACCAAATTATAGAAAAGTCCAACGTCTCAGGACATAACCAGAAAAAGTCCACGAACAGAAAAATATAAAGGACTAGAGAAAACTAAGGATTAACCATTATCAAGTACCATTTTAAAAAAAAAAACATAACTTATTATCTTATTTCTTTATATTTTCTCTTGCGGCATGATCATCTAAGGTTCTAGATCAAGCAATACAAGATCATATTTACATCTCAAAAGTCATTCAATAATGGAGCCGCTCTATGAAAGAAAAAGATCTATAATGTAATAATGGTATCGTATTAATTATGTAATGATTCAATGGTATATTATTATATATGTTAAAATATTAAAAAAAAAAACTATGATTATTTATTAATGATTCAACATCACCAAACTTTTGTTGTATAAAAAAAATTACTCGTACTAAATAGCCATTCCCATTCTCACTTATCGTTACAAATTTTTCATTTTTTTTTTATTGTATAAATCTCAAGTTTTTCATAATACCAATGTCTAATCATTGGGTAATGCTACAATACCCTTGGGTATCAGATACCCAAGGGTTGGTAGCATAAAACAAAAAAAAAAATTGAAAGAAGAAAACTACCGGTTGCAACCTGGTAGTTCTCAAAAAAAAAAATTTAAAATTTTTTTTTTATTATATAAATTATAAAAAATTAATAAAAATAAAATTATAAAAAAAATTTATTGTAAGTTTTTAAAAATTTATTTTTAAAAAATACTGAAAAAAATAAAATAATATAAAAAAATTTATTTTTTATAATACTGATAAAATAAAATAATATAAAAATATATTGCATATTTATTGGTAAAAGTTGCACGTTTAATGCTAGGGGTTGCATATTCAACGGTCATAGTTGCAGGTGCGATTTTCGAGGCAGATGTAGTTGCATGTTATTGTTAAAGTTACAAGTCCAACAGTCACATTTTACATGTTTATTGCTAAGGTTTCATCTTCGAAATATTGCATATTTATTGGTGAAAGTTGCAAGTTAATGGTGGAGGTTGCATATTCAACGGTCATAGTTGCAGGTGCGATTTTCGAGGCAGATGTAGTTGCATGTTATTGCTAAAGTTACAAGTCCAACGGTCACATGTTGCATGTTTATTGCTAAAGGTTTCATCTTCGAAATATTGCATATTTATTGGTGAAAGTTGCAAGTTTAATGGCGGAGGTTGCATATTCAACGATCATAGTTGCAGGTGCGATTTTCGAGGCAGATGTAGCTGCATGTTATTGCTAAAGTTACAAGTCCAACGGTCACATTTTGCATGTTTATTGCTAAAGGTTTCATCTTCGAAATATTGCATATTTATTGGTGAAAGTTGCAAGTTTAATGGCGGAGGTTGCATATTCAACGGTCATAGTTGCAGGTGCGATTTTCGAGGCAGATGTAGTTGCATGTTATTGCTAAAGTTACAAGTCCAACGGTCACATTTTGCATGTTATTACTAAAGGTTTCATCTTCGAAATATTGCATATTTATTGGTGAAAGTTGCAAGTTTAATGGCGGGGTTGCATATTCAACGGTCATAGTTGCAGGTGCGATTTTCGAGGCAGATGTAGTTGCATGTTATTGCTAAAGTTACAAGTCCAACGGTCACATTTTGCATGTTTATTGCTAAATGTTTCATCTTCGAAAATTGCATATTGCATATTTATTGGTGAAAGTTGCAAGTTTAATGGCGGAGGTTGCATATTCAACGGTCATAGTTGCAGGTGCGATTTTCGAGGCAGATGTAGTTGCATGTTATTGCTAAAGTTACAAGTCCAACGGTCACATTTTGCATGTTTATTGCTAAAGGTTTCATCTTCGAAATATTGCATATTTATTGGTGAAAGTTGCAAGTTTAATGGCGGAGGTTGCATATTCAACGTCATAGTTGCAGGTGCGATTTTCGAGGCAGATGTAGTTGCATGTTATTGCTAAAGTTACAAGTCCAACGGTCACATTTTGCATGTTTATTGCTAAAGGTTTCATCTTCGAAATATTGCATATTTATTGGTGAAAGTTGCAAGTTTAATGGCGGAGGTTGCATATTCAACGGTCATAGTTGTAGGTGCGATTTTCGAGGCAGATGTAGTTGCATGTTATTGCTAAAGTTACAAGTCCAACGGTCACATTTTGCATGTTTATTGCTAAAGGTTTCATCTTCGAAATATTGCATATTTATTGGTGAAAGTTGCAAGTTTAATGGCGGAGGTTGCATATTCAACGGTCATAGTTGCAGGTGCGATTTTCGAGGCAGATGTAGTTGCATGTTATTGCTAAAGTTACAAGTCCAACGGTCACATTTTGCATGTTTATTGCTAAATGTTTCATCTTCGAAATATTGCATATTTATTGGTGAAAGTTGCAAGTTTAATGGCGGAGGTTGCATATTCAACGGTCATAGTTGCAGGTGCGATTTTCGAGGCAGATGTAGTTGCATGTTATTGCTAAAGTTACAAGTCCAACGGTCACATTTTGCATGTTTATTGCTAAAGGTTTCATCTTCGAAATATTGCATATTTATTGGTGAAAGTTGCAAGTTTAATGGCGGAGGTTGCATATTCAACCGTCATAGTTGCAGGTGCGATTTTCGAGGCAGATGTAGTTGCATGTTATTGCTAAAGTTACAAGTCCAACGGTCACATTTTGCATGTTTATTGCTAAAGGTTTCATCTTCGAAATATTGCATATTTATTGGTGAAAGTTGCAAGTTTAATGGCGGAGGTTGCATATTCAACGGTCATAGTTGCAGGTGCGATTTTCGAGGCAGATGTAGTTGCATGTTATTGCTAAAGTTACAAGTCCAACGGTCACATTTTGCATGTTTATTGCTAAAGGTTTCATCTTCGAAATATTGCATATTTATTGGTGAAAGTTGCAAGTTTAATGGCGGAGGTTGCATATTCAACGGTCATAGTTGCAGGTGCGATTTTCGAGACAGATGTAGTTGCATGTTATTGCTAAAGTTACAAGTCCAACGGTCACATTTTGCATGTTTATTGCTAAAGGTTTCATCTTCGAAATATTGCATATTTATTGGTGATAGTTGCAAGTTTAATGGTGGAGGTTGCATATTCAACGGTCATAGTTGCAGGTGTGATTTTCGAGGCAGATGGAGTTGCATGTTATTGCTAAAGTTTCAAGTCCAACGGTCAAATTTTGCATGTTTATTGCTAAAGGTTTCATCTTCGAAATATTGTATATTTATTGGCCAAAGTTGCAAGTTTAATGGTCGAGATTGCATATTCAATGGTTTCATGTTGCATGTTTGTTGCTAAAGGTTTCATCTTCGAAAACCTGCGTTTGTAATGGTCATTATTGCAAGTTTAATGGTATAGGTTGCATATTCAATGGTCATATTTATGCGCCCTAGCACAACTATTAGTGATTTTTTCTTTAATTGTTAAAAGTTACGTTTGTATTGCTCATTATTTAATATTTTTTATTCAAAATCATGTTTATTACTTCGATGCGATCTCTCATTCGTGTTTAACGATTCCATATTAAATTACTCAATTTTCTACTTATTTATTTAGGGGCAGAATCCGGTAACACAGCGGAAGCGGCGGGAGATCGAATCTTCCGATTTCAAAACTTTTTCTTGGATTAATTAAATAAACATATTTATTTAATTGCCCAATAATCAAATTATGAAACAAAATTTCAAATGAATCATATTCAAGTGAAATTACCAAATTACCCTTATATGGTATTTTGTCCATTTTAGTCTGAAATTGATCCAATCAATTTTGAATGATTCTAAATCATTTCTAAGATGAACTTAGCATGTTCAAAACATCAAAACACCAAAGCAACCAAAATCCCCAATTTTTGACCCTAAGGCCGAATGCACCATTTGGTGCCCAAATTGACCATTTGGTCATTTCATGCTTCAAAACTCATCCAAATGAAATCCAATCAACATGAAACTTTGCATGCATCATATACACACCCAAATGCTCAACATATAGGAAAACCCCCAAATTTGGAATTGGTCATGAACCCTAATTTTTCAATTTCTTCAAATTGGACAAATTAGACCAAATTGGTTAAATCAACTACTTCAATCATGTTTCTTCCATCCAATCAAAGTCTCAACTCAATGAAACAACTCAAGATCAAATCTAGGTCATCTAAGAGTGGGTCAAAAACTCTAGATTAGCAACATGGTTTCCAAAACCTTAAAAGAACACTTATAACTACACTAGTCACAAGCTTTCTCCATTATACATGCTTTCCACTTTCACCAAACATTTATCCATAAAAACACAAAGAATAAAGAAAGGAATAACTTAAGAACATCATATGTTATAGCCTAGATCATAAGGAACAATTCTCTTCTAATAGTAAGTTGGAAAAACTTACTAAATCCAAGCTTTTCCTTAGTTTTTCCTTTTCTTCTTCACTTGCTTCCTGGTTTTCTTTAATGGAGTTTTTGTCAAAGTGAATTAGGTTATCAAATGAAAATGAAATGAAAACTATAAATACTTGCTACACTTTTAGTCTTGGCCGAAATTAGCCAAGCCAAATGCAAGAATAATAATTTCAATTTTATTTATTCGATTCAATTCGCTTTAACCCGAATGTGAGTTTCAAACAATATATCCGTTTAATCAATTGGTCGATTCGATTTAAAATGTTTATTACAGTTATGGAATACGAATTTAACATCATGAATACGTTTATTCGTTACTGAATCGTTTTATTATTTTCTTTGACCAATTAAGTTTTAGTTACGATTCGAGGTATTTTTAATAAATATATAAATTACATGTGTCATGGTTTATTTTTCATTAATTATATATGTTAATGAGCATGCATATGAGTTAGGAAAAATCGATTCCATATTAATTTAAGAAAAAGAAATATGATAAATTTTGAAAAATTAATCAATTATTTACTTAGGATAATTACTAAAGTTAATGAGTATGAAGTAGAATTCTCTTAATGTTATAGTTTTTTTTATAACTACTTAATATTTTTGTTAATCACACATTTATTTACTATGAACTTAAGTTTCAAATTTATTGGTTTTGTTACATGTTTAAAAATTTTGAATAACATGTATCCATATCATAAACCAATCGAAAACTCGGATATCCGTAACCGACCGAAATAACTAGAAAAATTATTTCATTCAAAAAAGAAATTATTTGTACAAAGATTAATTAGCAGGTAAAGATTTGTAGGTTTTGCAAGTGACGGTCTAACGTCGTCTACGTATCCAACACCATCGACCTTAAATATTTTTGGAACATCTTCACAATCCTCTTACGAAAACTGCAATTCACTCTGTTTAATATAATTATCATCGACGCAAAGGTGTGAGAGTTTACATTCATACTTGTCTCGTTTCCTTATATAATTTGGACGAGGTAAATTTTTTTTTTTTTTACTAATATTCATTTCTTCAATCACAATATAACAAAGAATACATTTCTCAAGAAATCGATTCCACTATCATTAGAATAATTAGTATTACATTTAATATCCCGCGCAGAGCCCTTGGAACTCTCTTTCTGTGAAGGGGAATGTGATTCCCTTGGATTCAAGAGAATGGCTAGTACTCCAACAAGATCAGGGAAGCATGATCGATCATACAGTACATCGGCACCCAGACTGCAGAAAGACATGAAAAATCACACTGAATGTAATAACAAATGGGCGAAACACATAAATTACTCCCAAACAAACTAACATGGTCTCCCACCATTAATTCAACATTTGATACAACGGCAACGAGAATAATCAACGTATGGATATGAGTGTACAACCTCAATAGCATTGTGGCACAGCCTGCAGTATACCATCCAGCGAGTGAAATGCCAAACCTAAAATAAATACTTTTCAGTCACCAGTTCAATAAGCTAACATAGATAGAATCTCAGAGAATCAGAGTGAATAAAGATGCACAAAGCCATCAGGGACATAGAATTCAGTTACTAGCCAATCATTAAGAAAATAGATGATGTAATCTCTAGTTTAGCAAGCTTAGGTGAATTCATGATCATGAGTATAAAGAAAATCAAATCAACCGTTCAGCCGAGGCAGCCCAAAGTAAAAATTAGGAATTGGCCTAGAAGATTGATCAGAATCAGATTTCAAAACTGCCGGTACGAAATAAATTTCAGCCATAACCATCTTTCTTCTGTTACTAAATTTTGCATTATTCTCATCTCAGACCATATAGCAATCAGCAATGCACAGAGATTTGTTTACTGCATTTGAGATTTTTTTTTACTGATCTGTATGCTGGCCCATCTCAGCCAAAGCAGCATATGTATATTCTATTTCAAACTTGATGATAATGTCAGACCCAAAATCAAATTTATTGAAACCAAACAAGGAAAAGGTTGGTGTGAACTCTGTTTTAGTCAAAATGATCTAATCAGAACAGAAGGATTAAAAATAAAAGTTATGCTTCATAGATAGTATAGAAGACAAAGGAAATAGAAAGTTTTACTTCCCATAAACAAATAGATGTTATAAATCTATACGTCCTTCCATGAAACATGCCCATCTATCAATCAATAGTTTCATTCATAATTTTGGATCAAATTGAGCATAGGTGCATGACCAATTTCATAGACACAGAACTATGAAAAGATATGCAGAACAGTAAGATGACGGCAATGAAAATTGATGTTGTTAAGTGAAGGCCATGGAGATTCCAATGGTTAAGTCCATTTTTACCTTAACACTGCCCTAACATGATTTATTGAGTTAATAAATGAATGCACATAACAAATAGAAAACAAAGGCAACACATGACCATATTTCCTAGTTAGCAATCAGCCTCTTAATCAAAAGGCTTAAAGAACTTCAATCTTTCCAGCCATATAAATTACAGAAATCAAATAGAGTAGACTAAAAACATACCAGCAAATGGAGAAAGGGTATTCTGCTTGTTGTAGATGTGATGGATTGCATGAAGATGCTTATAAAGAAACTTTATGTCATGCAATTCTCTGTGCATCCAGTAAATCCCGAACTCCACAAGCACAAGATATATAAACAAATAGACCAGGTAGGCAATCCAACCAATGTCACTTACTCTAGCATAACACTTCGTCCAGCCATTTTCAACCATGTACTCAGAAATTGTTGGAAGGGAACAGTACCATGGCATCGCCTTCATAGCAACATATATTTGCAACACCATGGCTTTTCTAGTTGGGATGGCATCTGCAATGACAATTTCCAAGGAAAGGATACAAACATGCGATATTAGACCCCTGTAGGTTCTAAATGAGGACAGACTTTGTCTACACGAGCTAAAACCAAACTCTAATATTGAAAAACTTTATGAAAATTTTAAATTGATTTACGACCTTTTGCCTCAATATCTTAAGAACAGAAATTTTAGCATGCCAAAAGGTTTAGACCCGGAAAACTATAACAATAGCACCATAAATCATCCAATTTGGAAAATAAAAATCACCAGATAAAACAATATTACTTATAGATTGAAAATGAAGAGGTCAACAAATCAAAACAATCTGCATGGTATCCGTTGACTTATAAAGAAACCAAATTCATGCTCATCCAATAAGCAGAATGAACAAAGATCCCAATAATTAATTTATTATAACATGCTTCATCAATCGACCCAATTGTCCAAAAAATAAAGATTTTTAAATAAACTCATCTGCTATCAAACATGCAATTTCAAAAACAACCCAGATTGAAAAAACAGCCAAATAAATCCAAACCCATCTCAAAAATCGATCCGAAATCATCAGTGTTGGAGTTTCTAGAGGTCCCAAGATCAAAAACTCAAGCATGAATCATAAGCGAAATACAAACGATTTAAGTGCGGATACTTAAATCGAGCGGTTGAGAGACGATTGGCAACAAAAACGAACTGAAATTTTGCTCACTGCCTACTGCTCATGTGCGCCCACTGCAGCAGTTTGTGCTTCTGTTTTGCTCCATTTTGATCAAGAAAAACGAGCTCCAAGCTTCATCAAAACGTTCATTGCTCATGGTATACTCCCTTATCACTTGGCATGATCCCGAAGTTGCTAGCACTCTTGTTTTGCACAAAAACACACTTGGCTTCCTCCATTTCCTTTTGTTCTGTTCGGCAGGTCACTGCCCTTGAAAACCAGAAAAAATGGCGTGAGAGAAGAGAGGAGAAGAAGAAGAGAGAGTTTGCATTTTCATTCCTTTTTTTTATTTTGTTTCAAAAATGTGAGAGGCCAAATGAAAAGCAATGATGTATCAAATACAAAAATGAATTTTTTAATTAAAACCCTTCAAAAACCGTGAAAGGTTTTCCCTCCAAAGGAAAATTCATGATTGCCATCATTACTCACATTGAGAATAGAGACAATGTATCATCCCTTAAAGGTGACTAGATACATCCATCATCTATTCGCGTCAAGTAATGAGATATCGCGATGTGATTTGCGGATTCCACCCGTTTCAAAATACGAATGTGTCCGCAAAACACTTTCGGGCCCAAATTCGCTAATTCCGAATTAACTAATTTCCGTCGCGACGAGAATTAAATAATTACGCCTAGCGGAATATATTATTCACGTCGCTAACGAATTAATTCTAAATAATTCGCTCGGCCCGAATTAAAATCTAATTTTAATTCCGCGTCGAAATCTAAATTCGTTTAATATATCAAATATATTAATTCCTCGATTAATTCCAAATCAATGTTTCTCTCTCTTCAATTGATTTTTTATTCTAGATAAAGTGTCTCCGAAATTAATCCCAGATTAATTCTCTCTTCTCATCATATTTAATCCCAGATTAATATAAGTGCGAGTCATACGTCATCGGTGAATCTTTGGGAAGCGACCCATGAGAATCCCGGATATGTTGCAGTAAATACGGTCATCGGGTTATCCGAATCACGTACGTACCAAGTACTACGTTATACCGATTTACGAGACAAGGTCGACTCCTAGCAAAGCACAAGTTTCACAATTCTCCGGACATATTCTCATAAGAATATTAAGGTCTGTATCAAGCGTAGTATACGATTGTATTGTGCATATCGGCCCAGTATCGGATAGTCACGTGCTAGGCCTGGGGCTGGATAAGTGTTTGCCCCGTACGAAGCACATGTCGGATGTCTGGTAACTAGTCTCTATAATCGGATATACATGACCTTGTCATAATATCCCGATGGCCGCGCAGCACTTAAGAGCACTAATACCGTATCCTGCGTGACATCATCTCAATATGACTGAAGTGATACTTCCGTCTTGACATCAAACCCAATACTCTACGACTCTCTGATAAACCCAGAAGTGGTGTACTCAGAACCCGTTTAAAGTCTCCTACCACCAAGACCAAAGTCTATCGATTATCGTAAGTATTAGCGATGTAAGTCTCAGGTTAAGACCATACACACCTACCTTGATTCGACCTCCCATAGACACATAGTCATAATACCAATGGGATTCCGAGGGGTCTATCCAGAGCGAAGCTGTTTCCCGTACCGCGGTGAATGAAACACGCCCTCCTATCGCACTTGCATAAGTATCCAAAACTTATATATATGAGAACTATGCCGTTGTGCCCTCACAAACGCGCACAAGTGCAATACTAGCCTATTCCGCATTATCGATGTCCAGTCTCGATAATACTACGGCTAGGGATATTTAATGATTAAACCTTCGGGGACTCGATACTGTCTCATATCATTCTCAGTCCAGGTACTAATCATAGGGACCTCTCTTCATTTATATATCTATGGTGATCTAATCACAAATGATGAGAGTGCAATTTTCTTTGTCACATAGTTAATTTGCTTACAACAACACAATTGATCTGTGTTAAACTAGTGACGCTATGGGTCATAATGTCTAACAATCTCCCACTTGGCACGTAGCGAGTCACTCAAGTGTCCTACACCTGAACTATGTACGGTTCGCTCAAATTGCTGAGGAAAGTTTTCGTCAGCGGATTTGTTGTTTATCGTTTGACGCGATTTATACGATCATCACATCGCCACGATGTATGATCCGAACGAATCAGATGATATAGACGTTCTATATCTGGATCGTCGATGAGACCTTTTATTCCTTAGCCTATGCAATAATCCGCATTTGTTGTTTATTCGGCAACAGTTATCTTGCTCGGAAGATTTCCAGCTCACTGTCCCGTTATT
>SKCR01002909.1:0-17233 GCA_019454045.1 Zanthoxylum bungeanum | reverse complement strand
TGTTCTTCTTTATAAATTATGTGGCCTTTTTCTCCGTGATGGTGGATAGCGGCTCGGCCTCTTCCCATTTTGTGAAATAGTCTATGGCCACGATTGCATATTTCGCCTGCCCTCGCCCTTTTGGCATAGGCCCTATGATATCTAGCCCCCACTGTGCGAACGGCCAGGGGCTGGACATGGTGGTTAATTGTTCTGCCGATTGATGGTGGATGTTGGCATTTTTCTGACAACCTTCACATTTTTGAGATACCCTCACACCATCCTGATGTATGGTCGGCCAGTAAAATCCTTTTCTTAAGGCTTTAAAGGCGATTGATCTTCCTCCGGTGTGACTTCCGCAGATGCCTGCGTGGATTTCTCTGAGCATATAATCTGCTTCCTCTTTTGCCAAGCATCTCAGGAGGGGTACGGTGTAGCCTCTTCGGTAGAGTACCCCTTCGATTAAGGAAAACTTGGTGCTTTTAAATTTTAGTTTTCTGGCTTCCTTTCTGTCCTCGGGTGTCTCTCCTGTTTCCAAATATTTTCTGATCGGTTGTAGCCATGAAGTTTCATCTTCGTATCCAGAGTTCCTACTTCGAGTTCTCCTACGCTCTTTTCTCGGAGGTAGATTAGGGGGATTGTTCTGGGATCCTCAGTCTTCATTGAGGATGTGAGCCGGGCCAGGGAGTCTGCTTCACAGTTGTCTTCTTGTCCGATTTGTTCTAAGCGTACGTTCCCTACTTTCTCCATCATCTTTTTTACTTCGGCTAAGTAAGCTATCATGGTCGGCTCCCTGGCCTGAAATTCTCCCTTTAGTTGTTGAATGGCTAGCTGAGAGTCACTCCTTACTACCACGTTGTGGACTCCTACTACTGTGCATAGCCTTAATCAAGCCAAGATTGCTTCGTACTCTACATCATTGTTCGTGGTTTCGAAGGTGAACCTTAAGGCAAACAATACTTCTTCCCCCTTGTTATTTGACAAAGTGTTGAAGAGATTCAACATGGATCAGTCCAAGAGGGGACTGTTTCCAATGTCACATGGCGTCACTCTATCTAAGGACATGTGTCATAAAACTCAAGATGAGAGAGACAACATGAGTCGGATATCGTTCACCTTGGTAGTCGGATCGATCATGTATGCCATGATATGTACGCGACCTGATATCTCGTATGTTTTGAGCATGTGTAATCGCTATAAGGCCGATCCAGGTGATGGTCACTGGATGGCGGTTAAGAATATCCTTAAGTATCTTAGACGAACTAAGGATGCTTTCTTAATCTATGGGATGGAGAACTTGAGGTAACTGGGTGGTTTACCGATGCAAGTTTCCAAACCGATATGGACGACTGCAAGTCACAATCCAGGTACATATTTTGTTTTGAATAATGGAGCAGTAAGATGGAAACTTTCCCAAGCAAGAGATGTGCCGATTCAACAACAGATATTGCTGCAGCTGAACGCAACAAAAGAGGCAGTTTGGATAAGTAAATTCCTAATTGGATTTAGGAATAGTTCCGTTAGCAGATGAGCCCGTACCATTGTATTATGACAATAACGGGGCCTATAGCATAGGCTAAAGAACCGCGGTCTCATCAACGATCCAAGCATGTTCTTCGATGTTTCCATCTGATTCGTGAGATCATTACATCGTGGCGATTTGAAGATCGAGAAGGTCGCATCAGAGGACAACATTTACTGTTGGATCATATGACCCATAGCGTCACTATTTGCACAGATCATTGTGTTGTTGTAGCAAATTAACTATGTAATAAGGAAATTGCACTCTCATATTTGTGATTAGATCACCATAGATTATAAATGAAGAGAGGTCCCTATGATTAGTCCATGGATTGAGATGATATGAGACAGTATCAGTCCACGAAGGATTAATCATTAAATATCCCTAGCCGTAGTATTATCGAGACTGGACATCGATAATGCGGAATAGGCTAGTATTGCACTTGTGCGCGTTGTGAGGGCACAACGGCATAGTTCTCATATATATAATTATTGGATACTTGTGCAAGTGCGATAGGAGGTCATGTTTCACCGATGGTACGGGAAACAGCTTCGCTCTGGATAGACCCCTCGGAATCCCATTGGTATTATGAATATGTGTCTATGGGAGGCGAAATCAAGGTAGGTGTGTATAGTCTTAACCTGAGACTTACATCGCTAATGCTTACGACAATCGATATACTTTAGTTGAGGTCGTCTAGGACTCTAACCGGTTCTGTGGTACGGCCCATGGGGTTTATATGAGAATCGTAGTGTATTGGATGTGATTGTCAAGACGGAAGTATCACTCCAGTCATAGTGGAGATGATGTCACGCAGGATACGTGTTAGTGCTCTTAAGAGATGCGCATCCAATCGTGATATTATGACCAGGTCATGAATATCCGATTATTAGAGACTAGTTACCAGACATCCGATATGTGTTTCGGACGGGGCAGACACTTATCCAGCCCCAGCCCTAGCACGTGACTATCGATACTGGGCCGCTATGCACAAACATTAGTATACTACGCTTGATACAGATCTTAAATATCTTTTATGGATATGTCCGGAGAATTAGGTAGACTTGGTGCTTTGCTAGGAGTCGACCTTGTCTCGTAAATCGGTAGAAGAAGTTAGTACTTGGTACGTACATGATTCGGATACCTCCGACGACCGTATTTACTGCCAGATTATCCACGGATCTCGGGGTCGTTTCCCGATAATCCACCGATGACGCACAACTCGCACTCTTGAATAATCTTGGGATTATAATAGAAGAGAGAGAAAATTAATCTAGGATAAACGGAGATATTTTTATCGGGATAAAATGTCGTCTAAAGAGAGAGAACGATTATTTGGAATTGATCGATAAATTAATATATTCGATTATCTTAACATGAAATTAGATTTCGACGCGGAATTAAAATTAGATTTAATTCGGGCAAACGAGTAATTTAGAATTAATTCGTTAGCGACGTAAATAATAATTTCGCTAGCCGCAATTATTCGATTGAATTAACGTCGCGACGTAAGCTCGGGTATTTCGGAAATATCGAACCCGAACGCGTGAGGTGCACGTGGGCCCACTTTCATTTGGAAACGTGTGGGGGCCCCCATGACACATGTCATTTAATGCTTGCATGTAGATTAGTGTACAATGCACTCAATGTTATTGCATGGAAATGAGTGTTGGACACTCTAAGCCATTGCATGTTTTGTGTCATAATTTTATTATTAATTTAATAAACATTAGGCATAAATATAAATTGATTTGGTAAATCATTTTAAACTTAACACAAAACTTCTTCTCTCTCAATTTTCTCTCTTCTGTCACGCCAAAGCTTGAAATGGGGACTGGTTTTGAACCAGAAAAACGTGTGACACAGAAGGGAAGCAAGGTTGGGTTTTCATGGTGAAAACCGCAAGTGCTAGCACACTACGAGTCTTGCGAAGGTGGTATTGAGGTTCACCCATGAGGCGGGACTCATCCGACGGAGTTATGGAGCTTCGTTTTGAGACCCGAAATTCTGTTTTGCAGGGACAGTGGATGTTGCAGTTGGCGTGAAGGGCAGTGCGTTTTTTGGCCTTCATTCGTCTTTCCAAATCGACATAACCGATCAATGTGAGTATTCCGCTACCTCCGTTGATGTATTCACGCATTATTTCATGTCTTGATTTGATCTTGGGACCTTAGAATAAAACAACAATGGCATCAAGAGCTAATGTTGCAAGCATGAAAATGTAGGGCTTAAAATTTGGTAAATGTTGTTGAGCATGATTTGAATAAATTCTTTGTTTGAGTATGTTTATAACATGTTAATTCTTTTGGTTGGACTAATTTGATGAAAATGATTTGGAAATAATTTTCCCCAATTATTCACCTTGGCCGAATGTCTATGCAATTTGGGATCTTGGATTTTTGATTTTTTAATTCATTTGATGAGTTAGAATCGATTAGGTTGATGTTAATTTGAATCGAATTGGATTGGATTTCGAATTGGACAAAAAAACCCCAAAATCTTTGAGTTGGCCGAATGTGACTAATGCCCTAATGTCTTGGTAAATTTTGATTTTGATAATTGGATGTATTGGAAATCATTCGGGATATGTATTTAATGTCGATTGCGGATTAATTGGATTGAAACCGAATTGGACATGAAATCACTCCCTTGGCCGAGACCTTTAGCATGTAGATGGGTTTGATTTTTCAATTTGGTGTTGGGACATATGATAATGAATCAAGCATGATTAATTGGACTAATATGGTGTTTTAAAAATGTTGATTTATTTGAGTTGATTAATCATATAATGCACTTTGGTAATTAAATTGGAAAATTGGAATTTTTGAATTTAATTATTTGGGCCTAATTTTGGAAAATTGGATTAAATGTTGTATTTGGGCCTATTGGGCTTGATTTATCAAGTTTGGTTTAGGCCAAATGGATTGGATCCAATTGGGCCCAAAACCTTGACCATAAAGCCCAAATGCGACTTAATGAACCTTTAAAGTTCAATTGGGCCTAATGGGCCAAGATTGATTTATGGGCTTATGGGGTAAATCCCGGATTGGACTTTGGTTATCGGTTTGACCCGAGTTGACCAAAAGTCCACGCCTTAAGAAATCAATCAAAAGCCCATTGGACTTTAATTGAATTGACGTTGACGGACGTTAATCGATCTTTGAAACGCGTTACGATTAGATTTGGAATTTAAATCGTAAAAGGTTTATTTATTAATAAAAGTGTAATATTTAATTTGGAATTGAATAGTGAATTAGTATTCAATACATGTTAAATTAGATTTAATGATGTAGTTTAATTTAATTCATGAATTCGTACTTTAAGTACTTATTCGCAAAAACGAGTTTGACTCGAACAAAATCAAATCGTCGTTGTTGAACATTGGATGATCACTTAATTATCAGATTAATTAATTTGATTAGATTGATTGATAGCATGCTTATGTGTGTGAATACGTGGTTGTGTTGAATGAATAATGTATATCGGATGGATATTAGTCGGGTGGCAATTTTAGAAATTGTTGTTGTAATAATTCGATTTATTAAATTGGACCTGCGTGTCCAGCCTTATCACCTCTATTCTCTTTGTATTCTCTTCTCACCTATTCCCCTCTATGTATATGAGGTTTCTTTAGAAGTGTAGTGTAACGGGTAGAAAGTAATACTAGTACTAGCTTGAGTGAGAAAGGGAGAGATTTGATCTAGGATCAATGTGTTAAGTATCCATCCGCATATCATTATTATTTATTTTCATACTCGCTTTATTATGTATTTAGAATGCATGTTTAAGGGTGTATGATGATGAGACCTTAACAAAGATAATTAAATTGGTAGCCAATTTGCACGCGAAAAAACCCTCGTTAAATATCAGCGGTTTATTTTCCTTCCATTGAGTGATTCTTACTCAAGATCCGAGATTGGCAGGGGTGTTGGCCAAAGTCAAGCCCTTGTCCTTCGAAGATGTGTTTTAATCACGAGGCTTTGTTCCATATCGGTGTCGTTTTCCAAGTTGTGGTTTGTTGGCCAAAGTCAAGACCACTTCTTGTCCATTGACATTGATTACGAAGCTTCCATGTCAAGGGTCCGAGCTTGACTGGGATCACTAGGTTTGTTGTGCCAAAGCCAAGGCCTAGTTGATTCAGAGGAAAAAGGTTAGGGTATACATTCGATGTATGGACATATATAAGATATATGTTGAGGACTTGGATGTCCACCTACTGGATCTAGGAGTTGGATTAGATCCAATTGATCTTCGAGATCTACCTAGTTAATTATCATACAATTTGTTGGCCAAAGTCAAGATTGTTGTGATATTTAACGGGATCCTAGCCCACTAGGAAACACGTTTTCCCGAGTACTCGACAGAGGGTTAGAGGCTCGACGAAAAATAGTGGGAGGCAAGTATTGAATTTGCAACATTCGTTCGAATACTCGCTAAACACGCTCATTTTATTTTACTCGTATATTAATCAAAAGTATTAGTTGGACTAATATTTTATGTTTTAAAAATATATATAGTTGGACTATATACAAACTCATTCAATATATAGTTGATTTATAATTTTTATAATTGAATTATAGTAATCAATATAATTGAATTAAAATGATAGTTGATTTTAATTGGATTATAGTAACAATATTAAAATTATAGTTGATTAAATAATTGGATTATTGTAATCATTATAATAAATAGTACCTTATTAAATTGATTAAATTGTTGGATATTAAAATCACGAACATGAAAGAATTGAAAAGTTGAATATTTAAAATATATAATCATTGGATTAAATGCTTAAATGATTTAATTTTCATATTGGCAATAAATAATAGGTTAATTTATTTGATAAATAACTTATTATGCCTAAGCCCATAATTAAGCAACTCGTAGAGCATAAAGTCTTTGGAAGATTTATGTGATGATGACTTTCGTGCTTAATAACTATACTTACACTAAATCTATCTTAGATTTAAAAGTATTAAAATTGCAATTAATAATTCTTGGAGCATTAATTGACCATTCTAGTGGAGAAAAGTCAAAGTTTGCAATGGGCATGTAGCCACACGGTGCACCTCATTTCGATATTCTAAACCCCAGGCTTGGCCAAAGGTTTGTGAAATATTGAAAAGGTAATTGACATATCCCAAGTGACTACCATTTGGATAGGAAGACACGAAGGAATTAAAGATAGGGAGAGGCTCTAACTTTAAAAATATTTGTCAAAGTTATGTTTACTACTAGTATTAAAATGGATTTTAAATACTTAGTGTGGTACATAATACATATATGTATTGACGTTCAGAATCCGCTGTGAGCTGGGGATACTGGCTTCAAGCCGAGATTTCTCTGCGAATGGAAACGGGACGAAAGTCGTTGTTTCGACCGTAGATACCTAAGTTTAGGAACTACCCTTAGGGTATGTACTTAAATTAGGAAATGTTATAATGTAACTAGTTTGACTAGAGACATTATCTCTATATCAGTGTTTAATCCGATGCGGATAAAACCTTTATATTCTAGAACACTAAAGTGTTTCATTATATAAAGATGATACTGAGATAAATACATTAGATGTAAATAACATAATTTATATTTTGAATATATAATAAAATCTCAAACATATAAATGACAAATAAATAGCTCAAATTGATTTGATCAATAGAGACTTATTTGTGGCATTGTTGTCTAGGACACAAAATAAACAAGACTCGTATATCCACACTTTTGAAGAGTGGATACTAGGACTGATTTGACTATTCAAATAAGGTCTACGAATCTAGTTTATTAGGTTAAAAACCTAAAATACTATTTACTTGGTAATAGTAAAAGGGCCACCGATCTGTTAGCCCTATTCATGGTGAAGTAAGTGGGCCCATATCTAGCTAGGCTAGATGTGAACATGAATATTTCGTGACCTTAACGGATGTGGCATCACGTTATGGTTATGTGTTTCTTTTGAAGAACACAAATACGAAACTTTGAGTTTCGACACGAAGTATACAAACAGATCGGCTGTAGTATTATGCCGCTACGGTAAGACCGTATTGGAAATACTTAAGCAGTAAGTTTTCATATGTACATGAAAGAGTACGGTAGTCTTTCATATGAGGACTCCTCCCGAGACACGTCATTGATGATGGTCAGAACTAAAAACCAAGTTTTGTTGGACATGATTAGGTTTTTCGCGAGTCGCTGAGCTACTGTTCCTTCAACAGGATATGTATTACAGTGCAAAACTTATTTAGAATAAGGTTCCATGTAAATCTGTTTGACAGATATCATATAGGATATGAACAGGAAAGAAACGAGGTTTCTCATTCCTGATAATTTGGGTATGCCAGGCATAAAGTTTGGATGATACCAAACTAAGAACCCAAATTAGATTAGTGCCAATATAGGTTATCCTAAGGGAAACCATAAGTATAGTACTTATAAATCCCACATGAGAACAATGTGATTATTGCTCACCATGCGGTTTTCTGAGAGGAATACGATATGCAGTGGTCAGTGGGAGGATAGTGATACTCAATGAAAATCGGAGTAATACTATTCATAGCACGAAGTCCTTAATGGAACACAACAATTCATCTATGATGAATCTGTACCATTAATCTTCAAATACACAAGAAATCAGGTAGATCGAATAGAGTCAGAAAACAACCTAGGGTATGGGTTTCTGATCTAACCTCATTAAGATGTCAATCTATGAAGGTATATCCACCGACTACGTTTGAGGAAGTGATACGAGGTATCGACTCCCTGTTATGGCAAAGTGCCATGAGTCCGAAATGGATTCCATGTATAAACGACTATTATGGATACTAGTTGTTGTACCACAAAGCATTGTGCCTATTGGACATTATACGACATACATGGATGGCAACATACCAACGTACAAAGCTAGGCTTTTGACGGAAAAGGTATCGTTATCAACATTGTGTTAATAACGGTTCAACCTTTTACCTGTTGCCATGGTAAGTCCATTTTGAATATGCTTGTTGATAACTGTATATTTCATTTATGAAATATGTCAGTTACAAATCAAAATCGCTTTCCTGAAAAGGAAACCTTTTGGAGGATGTTTACAACATCCTGACGATTTTGATAACCGACAAACAAGGTTTGCGGGTTATTCGATCCATGTTTGGATTGAAGGAAGCATAAGGTTCTTGGAACTGTCGTTTTGAAATAATCATAATGATTTATGATTTGACTCAAACGAAATAATTCTTGTGTATATAAGGAGGTTAGTGGGAGAGCGCACTGACAATGAAATTCCAATAAAGCAATTGGTGAAAGCTTGGCTTTCATAGATATTCTTTCAATAAAAATTCTCCGTAGAATTCTGGGGAGTAACACCTTTATTCAGGGAATAAAGATCTACTGGGATAGATTTGTAGTTGTTAACACTCTCTGGGAAATTGTACATTTAAAATGTACTTGTATTGGTGTCTCATACGCTTCGAGCGAGATATGAGTCACAATCGGGTCAATCCGAGTGATAGTCACTGGATTGAAGTTAAGAACATCTGTTAGTATCTCTGAGAACTAAAGATGTTATTTTAACTATGGAGAAGGAGAACTTGAAGTGACTGGGATCACTGCTACAAGTTTCCAAACAATTAAATACTGCGGTACTATAAAGTTTGAATAACGGGACAGTGAGCTGGAAATCTTCCGAGCAAGATAACTGTTGCCGAATAAAACAACAAATGCGGATTATTGTTGCAGCTGAGGCAGCAATAGAAGCCATTTGGGTCGATAATAAATCTAATTAGATTAGATATAGTTCTGTTAGCAGCTGAGTTGGGTCAGCACAGGCTAAAGAATTAAAGGTCTCATCGACGATCCAGATATATACTTCTATATCATCTGATTCGTTCGGATCATACATCGTGGCGATGTGATGATCGTGTAAATCACGTCAGACGATAATTAATCAAATCCGCTGACGAAAACCTTTCCTCAGCAATTTGAGCGAATTTGTACATCGCGGGTGTTAGACACTCGAGTGACTGGCTATGTGCCAAGTGGGAGATTGTTGGATAATATGACCCATAGCGTCACTATTTGCACAGATCATTGTGTTTGTTATAGCAAATTAACTATGTAATAAGGAAATTGCACTCTCATCATTTGTGATTAGATCACCATAGATATATAAATGAAGAGAGTCCCTATGATTAGTTCCTGGATTGAGATGATATGAGACAGTATCAGTCCCGAAGGATTAATCATTAAATATCCCTAGCCGTAGTATTATCGAGACTGGACATCGATAATGCGGAATAGGCTAGTATTGCACTTGTGCGCGTTGTGAGGGCACAACGGCATAGTTCTCTCATATATATAAGTATTGGATACTTGTGCAAGTGCGATAGGAGGTCGTGTTTCACGATGGTACGGGAAACAGCTTCGCTCTGGATAGACCCCTCGGAATCCCATTGGTATTATGAATATGTGTCTATGGGAGGCCGAAATCAAGGTAGGTGTGTATAGTCTTAACCTGAGACTTACATCGCTAATACTTACGACAATCATATACTTTAGTTGAGGTCGTCTAGGACTCTAACCGGTCTGTGTACGCCAATGCCGGGTATATTGAGAATCGTAGTGTATTGGATGTGATGTCAAGACGGAAGTATCACTCCAGTCATAGTGGAGATGATGTCACGCAGGATACGGTATTAGTGCTCTTAAGAGATGCGCATCCAATCGTGATATTATGACCAGGTCATGAATATCCGATTATAGAGACTAGTTACCAGACATCCGATATGTGTTTCGGACGGGGCAGACACTTATCCAGCCCCAGCCCTAGCACGTGACTATCCGATACTGGGCCGATATGCACAATACATTAGTATACTACGCTTGATACAGATCTTAAATATTCTTAATGGATATGTCCGGAGAATTAGGTAGACTTGGTGCTTTGCTAGGAGTCGACCTTGTCTCGTAAATCGGTAGAACGTAGTATTTGGTACGTACATGATTCGGATACTCCGACGACCGTATTTACTGCCAGATTATCCGGGGATCTCATGGGTCGTTTCCGATAATCCACCGATGACGCACAACTCGCACTCTTGAATAATCTGGGATTATATAGAAGAGAGAGAAAATAATCTAGGATTAATAACGGAGATATTTTATCGGGATAAAATGTCGTCTAAAGAGAGAGAACGATTAATTGGAATTGATCGATAAATTAATATATTCGATATATTAAATGAAATTAGATTTCGACGCGGAATTAAAATAGATTTTAATTCGGGCAAACGAGTTAATTTAGAATTAATTCGTTAGCGACGTAAATAATAATTTCGCTAGCCGCAATTATTCGATTGAATTAACGTCGCGACGTAAGCTCGGTTATTTCGGAAATATCGAACCCGAACGCGTGAGTGCACGTGGGCCCACTTTCATTTGGAAACGGTGGGGCCCACATGACACATGTCATTCTAATGCATTGCATGTAGATAGTGTACAATGCACTCAATGTTATTGCATGGAAATTGAGTGTTTGACACTCTAAGCCATTGCATGTTTTGTGTCATAATTTTATTATTAATTTAATAAACATTATGGCATAAATATAAATTGATTTTTGGTAAATCTTTTTAACTTAACACAAAACTTCTTCTCTCTCAATTTTCTCTCTTCTCTCACGCCCAAAGCTTGAAATGGGGACTGGTTTTGAACCAGAAAAACGTGACACAAAAGGGAAGCAAGGGTTGGGTTTTCATGGTGAAAACCGCAAGTGCTAGCACACTACGAGTCTTGCGAAGGTGGTAGGGAGGTTCACCCATGAGGCGGGACTCATCGACGGAGTATGGAGCTTCGTTTTGAGACCCGAAATTCTGTTTTGCAGGGACAGTGGACTGTTGCAGTTTGGCGTGAAGGGCAGTGCGTTTTGGCCTTCATCGTCTCCAAATCGACATAACCTATCAATGTGAGTATTCCGCTACCTCCTGATGTATTCACGCATTATTTCATGTCTTGATTTGATCTTGGGACCTTAGAATAAACCAACAATTACAAATCCGCTGACGAAAGTTATTCTGAGCAATGGTTTGAGCGACATGTACATAGTTCAAGTATAGATGCTTGAGTTACTGCTATAGGACAAGTGGAAGATTGTTAGACATTATGACCCTATCGTCACTAACTCACTCACTCTTCCAATCATTCACGGGTTTGGGAACCAAATTACTCCATCCATTTCTTTCTTCTTTGGCCGAAAACAATGAGGAAGAAGAAGAAGATTTTTGTTGAAAAAAATTTTCTAAGTGCTAGCACACACAATGGATCATTCAAGGTGTTAGGGAAACCAATCCTTGAGCTTGTAATCAACTCAAGAGCTTGGATCTTGGATTTCATCCCCAAAGGAGGAGCTTGGCCGAAACATCAAGGAACAAATTTTTGTATTTGACGTATCCAATATCCGATCAAAGTGAGTATTATTCCGTAAATTCTTCTTTTAGTATTCACATATTTCATTTCTTAAATGATCTTGGGACACTTTAGAAACCCAAGAAGTGTCTCACAAGTCTCTTAGTTTTATATCATATATAAAACGTTATATAGAATATAACAAAGACTACTCCCACTAGTTTCACGGAGAAAAGAAGTCTTAGGTAAATCTTTTCCATATAAACATCTCATTATTACATTAATAATGATAATGTCATTAGGATATATAACACTAGAAAGAAATATGTACGCTCCCACGAACCCTACCAATATATATGTATTTTCTATACTTTGATAAAATCAGACAATCTGACTGTTATCAAAATTAAAAACACAAATTTCCGGAAAAGCTTATTTGAGTCTATAATAAGCTCTATAAGGTAGTATATCAAACTGTGATCTTAGAAGAATAGAAACTCTAGGGCCATTTAGAATGAACTCTTCAAAACAAAGAAATCACAATGGATCTCTTATTCGAAGAAACCATTCAGGAAAGCCATTTTGTATTCTTTAGCTAAAATACATAGTTTAATATCAACATTACAAACATATCGTTAATTGTTCAATTAGTGCGACTAGAGACAAGTTTCTTCAGAAAAAGGCATTCTATCAGCAAGTTGCAGTGAGACTGAAGTTGGCATTGTTTCTCCAATCTGTAATTTCCTGAAAATAGAAAAAGGCATCAAGTTAACACTAGCACCTAAATCACATAAAGCCTTACCAAAGTTATGTTCTCCTATGATGCAAGGAACAGTGAAACTGCCAGGATCTTTCAACTTCGGGGGAAGTTTCCTCTGAATGATAGCACTGCATTCTTCTGTTAATGCTATTGTCTCGTAATCTCTCAATCTCTATTTTTGTGAAAGAATATATTTCATGAATTTGGCATAGGTGGGCATTTGTTCCAACGCTTCTGCAAATAGAATGTTGATATGCAGCTTTTTGAAGATTTCCAGGAACCGAGAAAACTGCTTGTCCAATTTGTTCTTCTGAAGACGTTGAGGAAAAGGTGGAGGTGGAGTGATCTGTTCTTTTTCCTTTGCTTCTTTTTCCTCCATCTGTTGCTTTGTTTCTTTTGGAACTTCCTCAGCAGTTGTTTTGGCTCCAACATCTTTGTTGATTTCAGTACCGCTTTTTAACATGATGGCATGACATTGTTCCTTCCCCATGTTTCTTGGATTTGGCTCAGTGTTGCTAGGAGGGTACCTGGCGGTCTGTAACTCTGAGCATTTGCCAGTTGTCCCATTTGATTCTCCATTGCTTTAATAGAAGCAGATTGACTTTGAATAATGCTGATTGGGATTGAAACATAGCATCATATCTTGCTGCTTGAGAGTCGTGTTTTGCTTCTAACTTTTTCAAGTGGTCAACACTTCTGTTATTCCTGGTTCATTTGCCTGCTCCTGGCTTTTGTTCTGTGTTGGAATTCAGGTGATGGATAGTTTTGCTGTTGGCCTGAATTGTTGCTCCATGAAAAATTGGGATGATTCCTCCTCCCTGGGTGTAGGTGTTGGAATATGGATTGTTCCCCTGTCTGTTGAAATTGTTGACAAAATTCACTGTCTCTTCCTGCTGAACTTGTTCTGGTGCTCCTTTATATGATGAACTTGTGGATCCACCATTAACCTTCATGTTAAGAGTTTCCAGATTTTTGCAAATCATATCCAGCTTGACATTCAGTGTTGTGTTGGCTCCAACTTCATAAATTCCTGCGATTCTTTGGATCATGCTCCTTTCTGTTGGCCATAAAGAATTATTGTTGGCCATTTCTTCAATTAAATCCCAAGCCTGATCTTCTCCTTTTGCCATTAGTGCTCCTCCAGCAGCAGAGCATCAATTGTGGTTCTCATTATTCCAGAAAGTCCATTATAGAATGTTTGGACTTGAAGCCATTTTGGAATCTCATGGTGAGGACATTTTCGGAGCAAATCTTTGTACCTTTCCCAGCTTCGCAGAGGGATTCTGAATCTTGTTGTACAAAGGAGTGATGCCATTCTTCAACTTTGCAGTTCTGGCCGGTGGAAAGTATTTTGCAAGGAATTTGGTGGCTAGAGTGTTCCAAGTTGTGATAGAACCTGCTGGTAGTGAATGTAGCCAAGCTTTAGCTCTGTCCTTCAAGGAGTATGGGAAAACTCGCAGTCTCATTGCTTCTTCTGATGCTCTGTTGTAGTTGAAAGTATCGCAAACTTCCAGGAAGTTACTGATGTGGGCATTAGGATCTTCAGTTGCATTCCCCCCGAACTGAACTGACTGCTGAATCATCTGAATGCATATTTTGATGTTACACGCATTTGCTGGTAATGGAGGAAGTACAATACAGGAAATGAGTCTATCAACCACCGCAATGGTTCTGTCTCGAATGGGAATTGGTAGTGCAACCTCCAACGGTTCAGGTTCCTTGTTGACTAAGCTTCTTGGCCTTCTCGCCTTTCCATTCTCAACTGTCTGATGGTTCTTTCAATTTCTGGGTCAAGCGATCGGAGTTCAAAGCTTCTGGTTCGTCTCATGTAGTTTCTGAGAACCTGAAACACAAGAAAACAAAAACAATAAGTAAAAATAAATTTGATACAAGTAACGTATCTAACCCCTAAACTAATAGTAAAAGATAAATAAGTCTCTGGCAACGGCGCCAAAAACTTGACCGGCGTAAACACACACGTATAACGCAAGCGCACGTATCGTTCAAGTAGTATAAAAATATCGATCCCACGAGGACTTAATATCTAATCTATTAATTTTATGAAGTCAAATGATTACTAGTATCTAACAGGTTGTTTGATTGATTTGAAATGATGACGATTCTAAATTTAAAAAAAAAAAGTAAATAAAATTATTCGAAAGTAGGTTTTAAGAAAATTCAATATTAAAAACTATCTAGGGTTGTGATTTCTTCCAATATCATTAAAGATGAAGTGGTTATTTATGTTTGTGTAATAAATCGGTTTACTAACATGGAACACTAAATTATGCAAAAGCCTCTGTCGATGGTCAGACGCAAATACCCAGTTTAACCCAATTGAACCATATGTCTATGTCAACCAAATTATTTGGATTCATTAAGTTTAAGTTCCAATTATGGCTACCCCCGCCCCGCCGACAGGTATATGTCTATCCTGTAAGTAAATCTATTAAAGGGTTATCTATCCTCAAGGAAGATCGTGGGCTATTAAGTCTAAGGCTGAAACCTAAAATCCCTATGTCTAGTTCATTTTAGATTTACCACATCAATCTTATTGGTGATCAGACAACAAGAAGCATTAAGCTTAAGACTTAATAAGTAAACCTTTAAGTTACCCAAACTATAATTTAACCCTTTATAAACCGGTGATATTGGATTTCATCACAACCCCAGATAATTGGCTTAGTTACGACACATATTTACGGGTAGTAAAAAAAACTTAAATAAAATTAAAACACAAAGACAATAGTAAAAATGAAAAGTAAATGCTGAAAAGTAAATGATGAAAGTAATGCTGAAATTAAATACTGAAAATTAAATGCTGAAAGTAAATGCTGAAAGTAAATTGCTAAAAAGTAAATTGCTGAAAATAAATTGCTGAAAAGTAAATAAAGTAAAATTACAATAAAAGAAAATGATGAGGTAAAAGGATCCACTTTTATTACTTCTATTTTAGATATCTCCCTAATATAATATATTAACTTTGCATGATAATTACCAACCAGCCATATAGGCGGTATCCAGATTAAGTCAAATTAATAATTAATTACCAACCGACCAATCAGGCGGTATCCAGTTAGTCAGGTTAAAACCAATTAAATAATTACCAAACGACCAATATGACGGTATCCTCGTTAAGTCAGTTTTAACTAGTTTATATATTATAATTTAAGGGAGATTAATCTAAATATTAGTAATAAAAGTTTTACCTTTTACCCCAGCAAGGGAGTTACCTCCTCATTACTGAAAAGTAAAAACTGAAAATTAAATAAAGAAAAGTACTGTGCGTAAAAGTAAATTGCGAAAGTAAAAACTGAAAAGTAAAGAAAAGAAAGTGCGAAAACGAAAATTAATTACTGAAAGCTGTAAATAAACAAACAAGATACAATCTCTTAGTATTCTTAAGGAATTCCTTAGAAGAAAGTATGAATTTACAAATGAAATGGCTTGGTATTTATAGGCAAAATTTGGCCTCCATCAAATCATCCACCAAATCAATTATTAATTGCTCCACCCAATCCCCAATTAATTGCTGCTCCACTAATCTCTTATTATGTTTGGTGATGATTTGATAATTTTTATTATTTTTATTAATTTAATTTTTTTCTTGAAAATGATTTGAAAGTGACTTTAATAATTACACACAACACACTCTGGATGGTTCATCAATTTCGGGCATGAAATCTTTAGAATTCAAATCACTTTGTCTTTCAAAGCTGTATATGTTTGAGTCTTATTTAATCTGAAACTTGAATCAGCTCAATCCGATATCGGAGTAACAAAGTTATGCCCAAATACGACAGATGCGCAAAATTGGAATTTCCAAAACTGCACTTCGTTAAAAACGCCCCTTCAAGTTTCCAATCTCCAAAATTAATATGTCAAGTCAAATTTTTTACCTTATTTGACCCATATTTCATCCTAAATGATTTCATTAAGTCCCAATATTATTTATATCTGCAAAATAAACTAAAACATATCAAAACGTTCATCAACCCGAGAAACTAAGCAAAATATTAAGTTAAAGGGGCGGTAAATATTGATATATTTTCCGCTCATCAGTGTTCTAAATCCCAAGGAATAGATCCAGTTCTAGGTCTAATGACGCTCTTATTAACGAAGACCTCGGCTAGTGTCTTCCAGTCACAGTTTATCTTATTTTCCAAGCTTTGGTACCATAACACAGGTGCTCCTTTGAGCAATATTCCAATGTCTTCAAGACTTGCCATATGGAGATGCCAGTATCACCACAATAGACAACGTACAAAGTACTAACAGAGGTGTACTTTGGGGTCTCTATTCCTATTGAATTTGGTCATATTAGATATCTTGAACTCGACAAGTAGTTATTCTTATAAGGCAATTGCATCATAATCAAGCAAGTCTTCATGCTTGCTTTTCATTTTCTGTGTGCCTAATTCCACTTGTTCTTCAAATTTTGGAGCTCGTCTCAGTCTGGGAGTTGGCCATTTTATCTGCAGCATATTATAGCAAGTCTTCCCCTTCATCAAGTGTGGCAATTTCTTCGGCTACCTTGTTTTATAGCCATACACGCCTCTTTTCATTATTTTGAGCCTCTA
>SKCR01002908.1:0-17262 GCA_019454045.1 Zanthoxylum bungeanum | reverse complement strand
ACGAATCCTGGATGCTGTTTTCTTTTGATTTTCTCAAAATCAAACTTAAGAAAAATAAAAGAAAACTATTTCCCTTTATTTTCTCTTTACAGCCTTTTTTTTGTTTGTTGTTGTTCTTTGATTTTTTTTTATCAAATCTCAAAACTCAAAACCAAACCTTTAATAGCTCACGTTTTCTTTTTATTGTTATAGCATATGGATTTTTATTTTTTATTTTTTGAATTGATTAACTTTGATCAAAATCAAATTCTTATCAAGCAAATCCATTAAGGATATTATTAATTTTAATTTTCAAATAAAATCAAAAATAAAATCCTTTGATATTTATCCTCTAAATTATCAAAGATAATCATTAAAAAACAATTTTTTAAAATTTTCAACTTTTGAAAATATTATCTCATTAAATTAAAATTTAATTAATCAAATTAAATAAATATTAATTTTCATAATTTAATAAATAGATACATTATCTATTAATAAATATATTAAGACAACATTTGTCATAATTTCCAAACATGAGCTATATGGAATAATTAGAGTGTAAAATAATTCATAATTATTTTAAATAATTCACAACTATTTTTCTTCGCAATTATAATCGTTCGAACAGTGATAGAAGACGACGAGGGGACCGATGGACCTATAATTCTAAGCTCCAATAATTCCGTCGATTAATTATAAACTCTTTTATTAATCAAACGAAATTATTAATTCTGGAGTAACTCCACTAAATACCCAGAATTGCACTCTCAGAATTATAGAATTAATTACTCAAAGTATTCGTCCATTGATATAGTCATTACCTATGTAGTGATCCTCCATAACAGATTCGTAAAGGAGCTAGGTATAAAAATCCGTTAACCTCTCCAATTACATCTTTATCCTTGACTTCCATTAGTTCTCAAGTGAACAATTAATTCATAACTTTTTGAATTTGCGCGCTAATCGTTCAGGTCCTGAACCAACAAACAAGGGAATTTATGAACAGATTTCATTATATCAGGTTAGCATTCCCAGCTATTCATTCAACTCATTCCCAAAATACAAGGTTTACGAAATGTAATAAATACACAAACCATACCGAGTAAATTAAAGAACAAATTAATATGATATAGGAGTCTGATAAATATAATGAATTAAGATCATCACATATATGACCATCATTATGATAAAATTGATGTTCTTTATTTAACGGAAATTATTAGAACTTTTCATTTTATCTGGTCCTGTCCAATATAATCTTATTATATAAAATACATTCATTTTTATGTCTCTACATAATATAGTCTGGATAGAACTATACCATTCATAATGGAATGAACTGTATTCATGACTTTGGATTTGAAGATTCCAAACTTCAAATCATAGTCATGGACAAATTTTGATTATTACTCTTTAAATTTTATCCATGCGTATATGCATGTAACATTTTACATACACATATATGTTTAATTTAAAGCTACATAAATAATCACGGAATTTTCATGAATTTTATAAAGCAAATCAAAATGCATACATGGAATAAAATAGAATCACAAATTTATTAATCAATCATGTTTCGAACATATTTACTTGTCGGGCATACAAATCCCAATAGTTCCTGAAATCATCGCTTGGCTTGCTATGATTGATGCCATTACTGCCACCACAAACATTGGCCGATATATTGCATCTGCGATTAATATATGTTTCATAGATTAATTAATCATGAAAATTAAAAAGTAATATGGGGACAGGGGACAGTAAGTTAAAATTACGTGGAATTGACTTGTAGAAAGTTTCGTCAACAAGAAGTTTGTTCTTGCGAAGGAAGGAGGCTTGTCCAGTGTATGCCAAAATGAGAGCTGGATAGGTCACTGTGCACATACTCATTTGTATTGATTGGACTGTGAAGTGACCAACATCCGCAAACAGTGTTTCCGTTCCTGTATTAACAATTACAAATATCACATCTGACGATATTAGGTTTTTTTTCGTAAATATTCTTTAGTGATCAGAGAATCACAATAAAATTTCTGTAGCTATAGCTAGCTACATACCTACCTGTAATGGCAAGGACAACGCCGCCCAGGGATATCCAAGCATCTTTTTTGTTCCTTATGAAATAATCAACAATGTACTTTGGATTTATGGCTTTAATTACTAAGGGATCAAATTTAATGAAGTTGTAGACACCAATGCCAGCAACGAGTGCGAACCAGAGACAAATGATTGGTGCAAAACTGTAGCCTACTTTGTCGGTTCCAAATCTTTGAACCATGAACAGCACTACCAAGATACCTATTGATATCCAAACAATTCCATCTGCATGCATGTTTAATAATTTATGTCTTCATTCTTAATTGGGTCATCATTTTTTATGTATGAGCACAAAAACAATTTCAAAGATCAGTTTCTTCTGACAAATTTTTCATTTTAAGTCATGCTGGGTTTGTTAATTATTTTTAAATAATTTGAGAAATAATTTATTACACCATAGATGGGAAATAATTGATGAGTAGTAGACAAAATAGATTAGTCAAATAATTGCTTTGAAGTAATGGACAAATTGTTTAATAATAATAATAATATCAATATTTTTATTTCTAGGTTATACCTACATTATTTATTTATTTATTTTTTTGAAACGAGGTTATGCATGCATTTAACCGTTCTAAAAGATGGGAAAGATTCTAATTTAACATGCTTCACTAGGGATGTCCAAAATTTGTTAGTTAAAGCTACAATATTCAACAATTTTGTCCACGATTGAATAGTCAAATAAGTAATAAATAAGTAAAAATAGGTAGACCCGGCCACGGTTCCGGTTCGGAACCGGACCGTTCGGTTTCTGTTGGAACCGTAGGGAACCTACCCCAATAAGTAAAAAAAAAAATTATTAAAAAATTTATAAATTAAAATATAAATTACTAATATATCCCTAATAACGGTAATAAAACGGTTATATTTAGGGGCATTTTTGGTATAAAAAAATATCAACCAAATTTAGGGGGTCGGTTTTTTCATATTCGTTGTACATGTCATGTCCTTAACTTATGTGTGCAAGACAGTCTAAAATTATTATCACCTTTCCTTGATCCAATTAAAACGACACTTAACTGTATTTGGTCATATTCTCAAGTTAGGAGAGAATGAACGAAGTTTTGTAAAATAAATGGTATTAAACCGATTAAATTTTCAAGAGATGTTCCAACACGTTGGAATTCAACTTATTTTCTTTTATGTCAAGCATTTCAATACAAAGATGCATTATGTAGTTTTTTTTTCTCAACATGTTCAAAATGTCACACTTTATCTTAGTCAATGGGATATTTGTGAAATTTTTTTAGATATTTTAAGAGTTTTTAATGATGCTACTTTAGTTTTTAGCGTGTTTATTATCCTACATCACATTTATTTCTTCTTGAGAGTTTAAATATTGTTGGCACTCTCGATGAGCATGTTGACAGTAGCGATCCTAATGATATTGTTTTGTTAGAAGCCATTACTGTTATGAAGGTAAAATGATTGATTATTTTAGAGAAATTCATTTACTTTATCTTATTGCTGCTGTTTTTGATCCTAGATTTAAATTAGAAGGTTGAATGGTGCTTTACAAGCTTATTATGGTTATTTAAGAATATTAGATGAAATTGATATTACAAGATTAATGACGAATTAAGAAATGATTTAATTGTTTTATTTAATGATTATATTGTAAGATATAACTTAGGAACATTAGGTGAATCTAGTAGTAGCGACCGATAATTCAACAAGACTTAGCGCAGGGGATCGTTGGTTATTGCAACGAAATAAAAAAGTTAGGGATACGACAACTAATAACCCTGAATTAGATAATTATTTATCTACAAATTTTGAGTTTTCTAATGAAAGTTTATGCAGTAAAAATTTTAAAATCCTTGAATGGTGGAACCAGCATCAAAATATATATCCTGTTTTATCAATTATTGCTAAAGAGATATTGGCAGCACCTATTTCCACCGTTGCGGTTGAGCAAGCCTTCAGCTTGGGAGGTAATATATTGGAAGCTAGGCGATCTTCATTACATCCAAGCACTCTAGAAGCAACAACTTGTGTGGATGATCGGACTCGAGCTGATCTGAGACAACAAGAAGATGCCCCCGATGATTTTGAAGATTTGTTCGATAATGCTTCTGCAAGTGCAACAACAAGTGCAAACGGAACCGGAGCCGAAGGATCAACTGATAATGATGATTGATAATTGTAAAATTGTAATTTAAAAAGGGGATATGTCTTAAAATTGTAATGGAACTACGTGAGCTTTGATTCATCTCACCCTTGGAGGATACGTAGGCAACTTAAATTTTTAAAAATTTAAGCTCAAGCTCTTCAATGTAATAATTTTTTTTATTTATAAAATTAATCTCATTTATTTTAATTAATTTTCAAAATTTAAAAAAAAAGTTCCGGTTCCACGCTTGTGGAACCGGAAACCGGCCGTTCGGTTCGGTTTCGAACCGGAACCGAACCGTCGGCCGGGTCTAAAAATAGGGACCACAAGCTTTAGGTGAAATTTTTGTTGTAGGTTTTATTAAATTTATTTTTTAATTTATTATATTATTTATATGCATATTTTCTTGGAATGAGCACGTTCGGTATACTAAAAAAAAAATTATAATTAAAATTATTCGATTTTTGAAGAAAATATTGATTTAATTTTTTCTTCTAAAAAATTTATAATAATTTTAAATTATCGATTAGGTTTGGTATAATTCGATTTTTCAATTTTTTTAACAATAACAATAAAATAGAAAAATTAATAACATTCAATGAATCTATATTTATTCAAATTTTGTAAATATAATTTTTATAATCATCACAATTATACCTATATATGCATTTCATGAGATATATTCATCATTTAGATAATTTAAAATGAAGGAAAAAATAACAAAACAAAAAATAAAAATATTTCATAAAATTAATCATCACTAAATATCAAACAATTCATAATGCAACAAATATAAAATAATAACAAATATGAATAGACTTAAAAAAATTATCAAAATTAAAATTTTCACTTAATTTGTTTCGGTACGATTTTGTTTTTTTGTTCTAGCTATTTGTTTTTTTTCAGTTTCATTCTTTTGGCCCGATTTTTATTAGTAAAAAAAATACATTTTTAAATATATAAATTAATTTTAATTCTATATACATACATATATAAATAAACTAATCTCTTAAGATCCAATAAAAAAATACTAAAAACATTGATTAAATTTATTTTTGAAAAAATAACAAATACTAGGGTAAATGTAAACTGAAATCTAATGATTTTACTAACTCTCCACTTACATAACGAGTCAGAAATAGAGTTCAGTCAAGTCGAGTAAAGTCCAGTTTTAGATATTTGTATAACAGAGTTAAGTATGAGTATTCATATATAGAGTTATAACACTTATGGTATTATCTGTTCAGTCGAATGTATATTACATTATGAGCTATATTATGGATTTGGGTATTAGTCCACTATATGAAATTATATTGAGAAAAGTATTAGTATTGTTTGTAATTAGAAAGTTAGTGGCTTAGGGGAATAGTACGGCCTATTCTCTGCTGGTAGCATCTCCCGAATTTGGGATGTTACAAAGATGATATTATAGCAAAATTAGAAAGGCATAATAACAGTGGGAGTACGGTAGGAGTTTGAGAGAGCAGGAACCTTATGGAGGTTCTTAGTAGGAGATAATATGATTAATAGCCAGAGGTAAATTATGAGTAAAGTTGAAAGAGAAAATTTAGATGGCTTTAGCAGAAGTATCTAAGTCTAGGAGCTAAAACCAGGTATGCAGATAAGAGAGTCCTAAGCTCATGGAAAAGCAGCATGTGTAACCTCAGCACGGGTAATTAGTGAGAACACCGCAACCGGAAAACTCTAAGACAAGCCCCATTCTTCTAGCCCTCGTCAGATAACAGTAACAAAGATGAACCTTGATGTTCGCCTCGAGATACTCCAAGAAACAAGTGTATGTGTAGTAAAAGAATAGCGTTAGACATGACTAGAGATATGTAGAGATGATATCCTTCTGGTAAGGAAACAGAGACATAGATCACAAAATTTTGGGGTATAAAAGAAGATCAGAAGAGAAGTCAATAAGGTCAATAAGTCAAAGGTTTAGAAAAAGGAACTGTCGGGGTTCGGCGATAATATGAGAGAATATTGAGTAAGTAATGACAAAAGGACGTAACAATAAGATTTCTTAGTAATGGAATGGAATGAAACTAAAGTTATATTACTTGTTAGTTCATGTAATCAAGACGAAGTAACCAGCCATAGTTAAGTCAACCAGACAGTTATAGGTATGGGTGATTTGGTACATGTGTATGTTGGACAATTATGACCCATAGCGTCACTATTTGTATAGATCATGATGTTGTTGTACAAATTAACTATGTGACAAATGAGATTGCTCTCTTATCATTTGTGATTAGATCACCAAGATGTATAAATGATAGGAGGTCACTATGATTAGTTCCTGGATTGAGATGATATGAGACATTATCAGTTCATGAAGGATTAATCATTAAATATCCATAGTCAGAGTATTATCGAGATTGGACATCGATAAATGCATAAAAGACTAGTATTACACTTGTGCGCGTTGTGAGAGCATAACGTCATAGTTCTCATATATTTGGGTATAAGATACTCATGCAAGTGTAGTAGGAGGTTGTGTTTTACCGATGATACGGGAAACAGCTTCGCTCTGGATAGACCCCGCGGAATCCCGTTGGTAGTATGACTATGTGTCTATGGGAGTCTGCAATCAGGGTAGGTGTATTTGGTCTTAACCTGAGACTTGCACCGCTAATACTTGCGACAATCAATATGCTTTGGTTTTGGTCGTCCAGGGCTTTAACCGGTTCTGTGTACTCCTCTTTTAGGTATATTGAGAATCGTAGTGTGTTGGGTGTGATGTCAAGACGGAAGTATCACTCCAGTCATAGTGGAGATGATGTCACATAGGATACGGTACTAGTACTCCTAAGTACTGCAGTCATCGGGATATTATGACTAGGTCATGTATATCCGATTATAGAGACTAGTTACCAGACATCCGACATGTGCTTCGTACGGGGCAGACACAATTCTAACCCCAGGCCTAGCACGTGGCATCCGATAATGGATCGACATACACAATACTACGTATACTACGCCTAATATAGATCGCTTATTCATGTAAGCATGTTTCTGAAGAATTGGGTAGACATGGCGCTTTGCTAGAAGCCAACCTTGTCTTGTAAATCGGTAAAAACGTAGTACTAGGTACTTACGTGTTCGGATAGTCCGACGATCGAATTTACTACCAACATATCTGTGGATCTCATGGGTCACTTCTTGAAGATTCACCGATGACGTATGACTCGCACTTTATTAATCTAGGATTAATTAGATGAGAGAGAAAATTAATCTGGGATTAATTACACAGATATTTTATCTGAGATGAAATATCATTAAAAGAGAGATAACGATTAATTTGGAATTAATCGATAAAATTAATATATTCGATATATTAAACGAAATTGGATTTCGACGCGGAATTAAAATTAGATTTTAATTCGGGCGAACGAGTTAATTTAGAATTAATTCGTTAGCGACGTGAGTAGTGATTTCGCTATGCATAATTATTTAATTACGTCGCAACGGAAAATTCGTTAATTTGGAATTAGCGAACCCGAGCCCGAGAGTGTTTGCGAGCGTATTCGCATTTCGAATTCGAGTGTGGCAAGCAAGTCACATCAAGCGTCAAATCACTAATCGCATCAAGCGTCAAATCATTAGTCACTTTGAGTGATGTGACAACTTGTCACTTGATTGATTGAGTGATGTGACTTGATGGAAGTGGTTGGAAAACTTTTTGAAAGCTTGATTGACATATATTATTATTTTATGTTTTGGTATATGTTGAATTGATTTTAGAAATCAATTAATCAATTACACATTTTTCCATTTTTTTCTCTCTCTTAGGCTCACGTTTTTGGAGCTCATTCTTCTTCTCTCTCACTCTCGGCCAGCAAGCCATTTCTTCTTCTTCTTTTCTTTCACTGGTTTGACCGTGAAACACAAAGGGAAGCAAGGGAAATTTGTGGCAAATTTCTTGAGTGCTAGCACACATAGGAGCCATCCTAAGGGGAAAGGGAACTCACTTCATGAGCTTGGAATCACCATCAACCAAAGCGTGGAGCTTGGAAGAAGATTGAAGCCGAAAATGGAGGACTGAAATTCTGCCACTGCCGTGACTTGGAGGAATGCAGAAAATAATTTTTGTTCATCGCCGCATCGACTCAACCGATCATTTTGAGTATTCCGCAACTCCGTGATGTATTCACATGTATGTTTTATACTTGTTATTCGATCCTTGAGACCGTAGAACTCCAACAGTGTAGTTGATAAGTGCACGAAAGTGTACTTAGATCACTGCAGCACTGCTAATTCGGCTTAATTATTATATATTTAATCTTAATTAGAGTCATTTTTGTGCTTTGTTATTAGAAGCATTGGAACAAGAAGAATGGAGTAATTATGCATGTTTCGGAGCCTAACGGACGTATAGGACGCATCGGACATGCGCGAGATCATCGGAAGCAAGAAGCGGCAAAGCCATCAACCAAAGTCCACTGGCTTTTAATAAACATCCAGAGATTTGGGCACCGCGGCGTCCAAAGACCAGTGCCGCGGTGCCCTGGAACACCCTAAAACCCTAAGTTTGATGTGTTTGACGCGTATTATGACTCTAAGGCTTTTCTATATAAACCCAACTTCGTCCAAACCCTAGAGAAGAGAGAAAAATAGAGGAAAAACTCAGAAATAAAAGCCACAAACATAAAATCAAAAGACAAGAACGAAGAACTTGAAGCCAATGATGATGTCTCTCCGATCTATCAAAGCTGTTTCTTTCTTCTGCATGGAGAACTAATCTCCTAAAGCAAAGCTAAGGATGAACTCTTGTATTCAACTCTTTTATTCTTGATTATTGATTCTTGGATGAACTTATTTTCTTAAATACAATTGATATCTTATTATTCTCTTTATCTTTTGGTTATATGAATCCAGAAATTATATTTTTTTCAATTTACATATAGATTCAGTCATGCTTTATCTATGTGTGGTTTGTGAAATTAGTTGTGACTAGTTAAGATTATTTTACAAGTTAATATTCTGCTGTGATAATGCTTGAGAGTATATTGTCATTGTTAGATAGGTTGTAACGATAGCCTTGTGTGTTGTTAATATAGAGAGGATAATTTATCAATTACTTTAGAACTTATTTGTGTAGAATTGAATATCCTCCAATTGTTGGTTTGGAACGTCAAACCCTTAATTGCGTAATATAAAGAATCAATAAATGAATATAATAACTTGATACAAGAGGGATTCTTAACGCTTTGCTGTTTCTCTCTACTGGTAAAATCCTACAAACTTTTTATAATACTTAGTTTAAATCGCCAATTTAATCTTTCTTTTAAATAAGTTATTGCTAACGTCTTTGCTTAAGTGAATTAGTTTATGTAACCATCTCTTTGAGGAATCGACACCCCAGCTATACTACGATAACCACGAGTATCTTTCGGGCGTAATCAATAGTATAGTACGAAAATGAAAATATAAGTTATTATAATGCTACATTTGAACAGTGGGTGAGTTATCAAGTTATAATTTATGTAAACGACCATTGGATAAAGATGAAATTTATAAGTTTGTGAGTATAATAACGACACTCGATGGAGCAAAACTACGGGGGCAATAAATGGAGGAATACCCTAGCATACCACCGGATATGGAGAACAAGTTAGTGAAGAACACCGTAATCGAATTTATGGTAGCAAAAAAATAAATTACAAATAGAGTATGAACTGTAACTAGAACCAAATCACCAGCATTAACATCGAGAAAGGGAATACAGTTTAAGCAAAGGTATACATACGATTAAGCTTAGTTTAAGAATTTTTTTTCTAAGTCATTAGCCAAATGAGGAAGATTCCAAAGAAGCTACTTAAAATTAACCTTCTTAATACAAAGTCATTAAGTAAATAACACTAGTTAGCAAGAGATAAAAAAAGAATTTGACATTATATTATGAAGTGTTAAGCTCCATAGATAGTTAAAGATGTGAGAACTTGAAAGAACAAAACCCTTAAGCAGTTGAAGCTTAGTGAGAAAATAGAGAGTTAAGTTATGAAGATGGATACTGGTTTGTGATATGTAGCAGTGCTAAGGGAATATACAAGAGATTATGGAGTGGATTCAGTACATGCAAAAGACTTAACCATGAAAGAACGCCAGTATTTCCAAAAATTTGAAAGTACCTATTAGGAAGAACCAGATGGAGACAAGTAAAGTTGTCCATAGCTAGAAATCAAAGAATGAGATTTCTGAAAGGCATAACAATAGTTGTAGTTTGACAGTAGTATTAAGTATCTAGCATAACTCTTATGATGCAAGGACAAAGAATTGTCACTTAATCAAGAATTCAAGAGGTATCATGCATGAAGCTGATATTAGGATAAGGAGAAGAGTAATGCATACTTATGAGTTTAAGAAATAAAGTATCAATCCATGCAGACATAAATTGAGTATCTTCTAGGTTATGATACAATTGATGGAAGCGAAATAGAGAATAAGTATGTAGACGGTAAAAATTGGTGACCTAAGAAATAGCAGGTAAATCATGTAACTTGCGATAAGATGTTCAGTATCAAGAATTTCAGATCTAGACAGACTCTAAGATTTCAATTTTAAAGAGGATTCGAGGGCGAATCCTATTTAATGGGGGAGTAATTGTAACATCCGGTGAACCTGATGACTTGTACGTTACTAGAGCCTGACGACTATTGCAATTTAGGGACATAATATTTGATATAAATCATGTTCGAGTAAGTATGTGCTCATAAAATGATATTTGGGACATTCGGTAAATTCCTTGAAATTTTGACGCGAAACTTAGCTTGCGTCCAATCCCGAACAGCCTTTAATAATCGGGCCCTAATATTTTCATACAATCTCCGATGTTTATGAGTTTTATATCGTCGGAAAGATTAGACCGAGAGCTTCAACTTCCACGTTGAACTTCTTTTCCAAATTCAGACCAGAAACGGGTCAAAAATCGTAATATCTGCGGATGCTACAGTAATTTCGAGAATTAACTAGAATTGGGTGATGTGGAAAAATGTGGACTATTTATTTCCAACAAAAAAAATCAGCTATTGTTCTATAAATAGAGCAATTTTCATTCATCCTCTTCAAAAGCCAAAAATGTGAGGGAAAATTTGGGGAAGTTTTCTCTTTTTTCTTTTTTCTTTTTCTCAGGCTACTTTGGAGTAATTGGTGATCCTTCCAAGTATATCCCATGACAAATCCTCGCAGGAACCGGAATTCCCTTTGACGAGTGGCATAGCACCAACCAGATTCCAAATCAGTGAGTGGACATTCTTTTATTAAGTTGATTTTATATTATGACTGTTTTAAATATCAGACTTACTTTCTCGCTTTTAGGGCGTTAGCAAAGTTCACTATCACATATATATTGTTTAATATGTTTTGAGAAATGGTTTAAAAAATAAATGTTTTCAAAGTATGAGTTTATGTTTTCGAGGCATGTGGGAAACTCACCTCAGTATGTAACTTGATTCAGATATGGATTGACGGAGAGCACATGTGTATATATAGAGGACCGAGGGGACGACGATATGTAACTCCCCCAAATCCTCATTCAGGACTATGGATGACAGATGCCTCTAGATCCTAGATTTAGAGCTTGGAGGGTAGCATAGATCCGTACCCCCAGTTCTTGTTCAGTGGCTTGGGAGACGATAATATGTAACGCCCCAGGGCCACTAGTTTCAGGGACATAAGTGACATGTTTTGGGGGACGACGATACATAATATCCTAATATCATAGATTTACAATCTTGGCTCTAGTTAGGCGCATGGGAGGACGACGATACGTAACGCCCCCATACGTCTGGTTTTTCAAAGAAGAGCTCAGTTTTCAGAAATAATTTTCAGATATAGATTTCAGAGATAGTTTCCAGAGATAAGTTTTCTTGAAAATAAAATTTTCAGAAACAGCAGTTTTATAAGAGACTTTCAGAAAAGATGATTTTTACAAAAGAATTTTCAGGCAAGATTTTCTGAAAAAAGAGATCAGAGTTTTTAGACAAGAAAAGAGTTTTCATATAAGATTGTTTCCTATGAGGACTTTGATTTTAGAACCAAGCATTTTCATAACAGTATTTCAATTTTCATTTTAAATCATCCACTCACTTAGATCGTTCAACGGTATAACCCCCATCCCAGTTTCTCTGTTTTGCAAGTATTCCCGGAGGACAAGCCCGAGGGGATGGATACTGATGGCAGTCACTAGAGGGTTTGGTCCACCAGATCGAGTCAGAAATAAATTTTAGTCAAGTCGAGTAAAGTCCAATTTCAGATATTTGTATAACAGAGTTAAGTATGAGTATTCATGTATAGAATTGTAACACTTATTGTATTGTTTGTTCAGTCGAATGTATATTACATTATGAGCTATATTTTGGATTTGGGTATTAGTCCCATTATAAAATTATGTTGAGAAAAGTATTAGTATTGTTTGTAATTAGAAGTTCAGTGGCTTAGGGGAATAGTACAACCTATTCTCTGCCGGTAGCATCTCCCGGGTTTGGGATGTTACAGTACTGATATGAAACAAACAAAAAAGGATACAAAAATCATCATCTGTAGTGGTAATAATATGTAATCTCTCAATAATAATTGTTATTGAGATGCCTCTCTTAGTAGTACAATATTTGGCTCTTAAATCAGTTATGTCATTGTCTTCCCCATAAGTCTCAACATTGGAACCTCATCTGCGATACCTATAACTGCAGCAAAAGTATCAAGACTTAGATTGTATTATGTTCCATTAAGTGTTATTGTCGATGTCTCCACGTCGCATTGTTTAACCAACCATCTACATAATTCTTGTCTCAATCTCCCACATCTGAGACCCAAGTGGCTTCCAAACCAAAGTTCTCTTACAGATTCTTCTTGTTCGATAGTAAATGTGGAAAGCATATTAAAGAATTGGGTCACACTACTTCTTGATATTCCTCTATAATTAGCCTCTTTATCTTCTACCTTCTCCTCCACCGGATCGCCTGATAGGCTGATAATCCACGATGCCACCTTTCATGGTTGACAGATTCCTCATTATATTTATTCACAAAAGCTACTTTCTCTTCTATGCTCATTTTCTTCCAATTAGTTCTTATGTGACCTTTAATCTATAACCAAATAAAACAGTAAAGATTAATAAATCAAACTATAAAATTAAATAACATAGATAAGTTAAAAGGTAGTTTGCATACCTCTTTGGTCAGTTTAACACCTTCCCCCTTCATCCGCTTCGATTCAGACTTGCTGTCGAGAAAAATAAAATCAATTTTATATGTACATGATCAAATAAACTTGTTTCCCTATTGAAATTATTTGGTTAAGTAGTAACTTACTAATATAGCACCAGTCGTGCTTGCTTGGTCCACGAGGCTGAGCATTCGTTTCATTCCTCTTTTGTTTAGCTATTATGTTTACACCAAAGGACATAGATGATGGACTAGAAATACATCAACAAGGATAAGTAAGTTAATTTAAAGTTGGAAAAAACTTCACAAACACGTAAAATGCCAAGCTTCATAAACACGAAAAATGCCAAGAAACATTGCATTTGTACACAAGAAAAACTATCAACATCCAAAGATTTAGAATTCAATAACAACATAATTATAACTAAGCAACCAGTGACCGACACTCTGACAAACGGTTAGAAACACACGAAAAAAATAAGCAATAAAAATTGAGCTTACTTTGGTAGTTATTCCTACATGTAAATTCCGTTGTTATTTTCCAACAAAAGTACAAACTAGACATGCAACGACAAACAATATAAAAGAATTTTAATGTCTAATTTGAAAATATATATAGTTCATTATGAAGCTTAACAAAAACATAGTCCAATTTGTACACATTCACAACTTTTTCACAACATCATTATAATGCCTAATCTGAAAATGTCCAAGATTTAGATTTCAATAACCAATATAGTTAAAAAAATTTAGGTGAAAAAATTAAACATAACATGCTTAACTAGAAAAATCAGAACATGCTTAACTAGAAAAAATAAACCAGAACAACTACAGTATTCAACTCCAATATTTTAAAGACTATGAATTATGAAGTTTACAAATGAACACTACATAAAATCAATAAGTGCATGTGTGTTTTGTGGGTAAGACTCCGTAATAAATTCAGAAATAGGGGAATTACAGTTATATTATGTTTAATTTTACAATCAAAGATTGGGGCTGATTTTCAAAAAAAAAAAAATATAACAACAACACACATTATAATAAACCAATTAGCATGTTCCTCTTAATCAATTGGTCACCACTATTTTAATAAAACAGAGATATTCATCTCACCACTATTTTAGTACATAAAAATAAAGATTATACACATCTTCACAACCCACAATAATATTTTATGTTTAATCTACAGCTCACACAAGACTTTTCAGTTGTTATATAAGTCATCAACGTGACTGTATTATCATGTCAATAATGCAACAAGCATAACAAAAATTAAATGGCTTGTAGAACAACAAACAAGATGAAACAATGATAATATTAATGTCAAGGATCCTTAAAACAAGGCTCGGGGTTTAAAATTTTCTTACTTTTTGTCTCACTTTCTTAGCTAAACAAACAAAAAAATCAAAATCCCACTTCATAAAAAAACAGTAAACACCAAAAATTCAAGACCATTGATACGGTTCGAAGATTAAAAAAAAATGAACCAAAATCCTACTTCACAAACAAGCATTAAACGCTAAAAATTCAATGCCATTGATATGGTTTCAAAATAAATTAAAGAAATCTCACATGTTTTTGAACTCTTCCTGCGACATCGTTGAGTGATTACGCCCAAAATATTACTTGCGGCTATCACATTATAGTTGGGGTGTCGATTCCTCAGAGAGATGGTTACGAAGGAACTAAATCACTTAATAAGAACGTTAGTAATAACTAAGGCAGAAAGAAACAGATTGATTGGTAAAATAAGATAAAAACTATGGAAAATACTTAAGGAATATCAGTAGAGAAATATAGCAGAGCATCGGGAATCCCTCTTGTATCAAACTCTTATATTTAGTTATTGATTCTTGTTATTACTCAATTGAAAGTTTCATATCCCAAACCAACAGTCGGAGGATATTCAATTCTACGCATATTCAATTCTAAATTAATCAATGATTATTTTCTCTATGTTAACAGCACACAAAAGTTATCATTACAAGCTATCTAACGTCGATAATATACCCTCAGGCAATACTGCAGCAGAAAACCAGTACATAAAATAACTTTACCAGTCATAACTGAGTTCGCAAGTCACATATAGAAGAAGCATGACTGGATCTATATGGGAGTTGACAAAACACAATCTCTAGGCTCAGAAATCGTAAGATAATAAAAAACAACAACCATCAATAAAAAGGTACTTTAAGAATCAAAAACTTAAACATAGAAATTCAAATACAAGAGTTCATCCTTAGTTTTGCCTACGAGATTAGTTCTCCATGTAGAGGAGAGAGATAGCATGAATAGATCGAAGAGATGGCATGTTCGTATTTGAAGCTCTTCGTTCTTCTCTCTCAATCTTGTGTTTGTGGTTCTTTGTGTGTGTTTCTCCTATGTTTTTCTCTGATTTTCTCTTCTCTTTAGGGTTTGGACGAAGTTGCGTTTATATAGAAAAGTTTCGGAGTCATTGTGCATATAAAACACATCTAAATCAGGGTTTTGGTGTCTTCTGGGGCACCGCGGCGCTGATGTTTGGGCGCCGCGGCGCCCAACTTGCGGCCAACTAGTATGGGGATCCTATGGAGGCGCCGCGGCGCCAGTGATAATTTCTGGTTCTGCGCGTTCTGCGTCTCTACTCTTCTCGCGTGCTTCCGATGCGTTCGTAAGGTCCCGAAACATGCGTAATTGTTCCAAACTTCATATTCATTACTTCATAATAATAAGACACAAAATAAACTCTAATTAAAATTAAAACATATAATAATTAAGCCGAGTTAGCGATGTTCAAAGTACACTTCATGCATTTATCATTGAGCAAATGCGGTGAAGTAGCGACGAAGTTGAGTAGAGGAAACATATTTTGCAGGTGAGACTATAAAGAAACAAACAAAAATTGCAAGTGAAAGTAGGTAAAAATATTGCCAAAAAAACAACTTGCATGCAAGATTCGAAACTAGAGAAAAAATATATTAAATGATTAAAATTATAGAGGATGCAATGTAATCAAGATTTTCCAACCACAAAAATCCAACGACGGCGTAGAGGATGAAGTGTAGCAGCGACGGAGTTGACCAGCGATGATGAAGCAGAACCTGTGAAATGACATCGGCGTATGCCAATTTTTAGAACAAGAAATTTGGGGATACTTTTTCTTATTGTGAGGGAGAGAGAGAGATTGTGTGAGTGAAAGGGATTTGGGGGATTTGTAGAGCGAGAGAGTCTTTTATATTTAAGATTTATTACCGGTTTATCTGTTTAATTTTTTTTAACTGACCGTTGGATCACTTTACAGTGATCTCACGATGAGGAACCCTGAGATATGTCATACCCGTGGTTCCCTTAGACAAGCCCATTATTGCAATATAAATTTTTATTTGAAATGATTTGATATAGTCAGAAGGATAAGATAAATTGAAATATCAATATGCTTCTGCAGCATTTGACTGAAATCATTGTGTTTATGTAGAATTTTTTATGTTTGTATGTATTTGTAACATTCGAAAATTTAAAAATAACTAGATGAGAATAACGGCAAATAGGCTGTGATTTTTTTAACTTTTAATGATGTCAAAGATAGATCGGGAGACGGATTGGATTTCCATGGGCTTAAAGACCTCGTATAAAAAAACAATATATAATAATTTGAGTGCATTTAGTAAATTGGCCTATTAAATATACCCCATCAATTTGCTTATTTCACTAATTCCAAAAATAACATGGATTCAAGTCAAACAAAGTAAAATGGATCAAGCCCAATTAACCCCTTATTTTCGGCCCAAATTCTCCTTTTTCTTTAACTCCCTAGATTTCCTTTGATAAATCAAGACAAGTTATGAAATCAAATAAAAGCCATCTTTGCTCCATTAACATTCACATGGCAGAAAATTGAAAGAAGAAAAGGGAGAGAAA
>SKCR01002907.1:0-17275 GCA_019454045.1 Zanthoxylum bungeanum | reverse complement strand
TTAATTTATAAATTTAATTGTTTTGTTGTCAATTATTTAAATGTTTGGTTTGTGGTTAAGATCCATTTCATAATCTAAACGTCCGAATAGGTAGGGGTTTGATTGCCTTTCTTTTTAATAAATTTATTTACAAATTATTTAAATAAAAAATCCCAAGACATTTTAGGGCATCACATTTTCGGCCATGACCAAAATATTGGGGAAATTTGTTCCAAACACAATTTCACAAATTGATCCAATCAATCCTTAATTCAAACACATTTAAGCATACTAATCAATCCAATTTCATTAATCATGCTCAAAATCAAGTTTGCCCAATTTTAAGCCCTAAATAATTTTCATGCTTTTAACCAAGCTCTTGATACCATTGTTGGAGATTATCTAGGTCCCAAGGATCATAAATCAAGCATGAACATGTGTAAATACATTCGAGAATTCGCAGAATACTTACATCGATCGGTTGAGCGACACGGAGATGAACAAAAATAGAAAATCTGCTTGGCAGTGGACTGCACAGCTCACGGCAGTGAGCTCACTGGTCTGCTCCATTTTGGCGTCCATTGATGCTCCTTGAACAAGCTCCAAGATTCGTCAAACGAATCCCGGCTCATGGGTGGACTTCTCTATCACCTTCGCATGATCCCGGAGTGTGCTAGCACTCTTGTTCTTTCCACAAAAACGCACTGCTTCCCCTTCACTGCTCACAGTTTTTCAGTGGAAAAAAACTAGAGAAGAAAGCCCACCATGGGCGTGAGATGAGAGAGGAGAATGGAGGAGAGAGAGAGATAAATGTGTTTTATGTTTTTGGTTTCCAAAATCATATACCAAAATTTTGCTTTAAAAAATCAAATAATTAAAGCTATAATTCCCAACCACCACATCCATCAACTCACATCAACTTCCATCAATCAGTGAATAGTGACTGGCGTCAATCGCTCAAAGTGAAAGACATCCATCACTTGATTGACGAATGATGTGACACTAGTTGCGACTAGCGATTTGACGCTTGAATTGACTTGCGTGCCGCACTCGAATTCGAAATATGAATGCGCTCACAAATAATCCTGGGCTCGGGTTCGCTAATTCTAAATTAACGAAATTTCAGTTGCGTCGTAATTAAATGATTACGCCTAGCGAAGTCACTATTCACGTCGCTAACGAATTAATTCCAAATTAATTCGTTCGCCCGAATTAAAATCTAATTTTAATTCCGCGTCGAAATCCAATTTCGTTTAATATATCAAATATATTATTAATCGATTAATTCCAAATTAATCGTTATCTCTCTTTAATTGATATTTTATCTCGGATAAAATATCTCTACAATTAATCCCAGATTAATTTTTCTCTCTATCTTATTAATCCCAGATTAATTTAGAGTGCGAGTCATACGTCATCGGTGAATCTTTGGGAAGCGACCCATGAGATCCCTGGATATGTTGTCAGTAAATTCGGTCGTCGGACTATTTGAACACGTAAGTACCTCGTACTACGTTTATACCGATTTATAAGACAAGGTTGGCCTCTAGCAAAGCGCCATGCCTATCCAATTCTCCGGAAAAATATCCTTACAGGAATAAAGGATATGTGTCAGGCGTAGTATACGTAGTATAGCGTATTTCTGTCCAGTATCAGATGATCACATGCGAGGCATGGGGCTGGTACAGTGTCTGCCCCGTACTAAGTATATATTTGATTACGAGCAACTAGTCTCTTTAATATCGGATAATCTTGACCAAGTCATATTATCCCGACGGTTGCAACCTTATTTAAAGAGCCAGTTCTGTATCCTTGCGCGATCATCAACTCCATATGACTGGAGTGACACTTCCGTCTTGACATCACACCGAACACACTACGATTCTCGATATACCCAGAATTGGCGTACACATAAACCGGTTAAAGCCCTGGACGACCTCAACCAAAGTATATTGATTGTTGTATGCATTAGCGGTGCAAGTCTCAGGTTAAGACCAAATACACCTACCCTGATTTCGGACTTCCATAGACACATAGACATACTACCAATGGAATTCTGAGGGGGTCTTATCTAGAGCGAAGCTGTTTACCGTACCATCGGTGAAACACAACCTCCTATTACACTTGCATGAGTATCATATACCCAAATATATGAGAACTATGCCGTTGTGCCCTCACAACGCGCACAAGTGTAATACTAGTATTTTACGTATTTATCGATGTCCAATCTCGATAATACTCTGACTAGGGATATTTAATGATTTATCCTTCGTGGACTGATACTGTCTCATATCATTTTCTGTCCAGGAACAAATCATAGGGACCTCTCATCATAATTGTATATCTAGGTGATCTAATCACAAATGATAAGAGTGCAATCTCCTTTGTAACATAGTTAATTTGTACAAATAGTGACTCTATGGGTCATAATTGTCCAACAAGAATAATTTGATTGTTGCTCTCCATGCGGTTTTCCTAAACGGAATACCTATATGCAGTGGTAAGTGGGAGGAAAGTAAAACTCGATGAAAATCAGAGTAATACTCTTCCAGGCACTGATTCTTTAACGGAACACAAACAGTTCATCATGGATGAAACTGTACCACAATCTTCGAATACACAAGAACCACGTAAGCCGAAGAGAGTCAGAAAACAACCTGGGAGGCATGGGTTTCTGATCTCACCTCATAAAGATGCCAATCTTATTAAGGAAGACGAACCGACTACGTATGAGGAAGTGATACAAGGTATCAACTCCCTATTATGGCAAAGTGCCATGATGTCTGAAATGGATTCCATGTATACCAACCAAGTTTGGACAGTGGTTGATGTACCGAAAGCATTGTGCCTATTGGTACTAAATAAGTTTTCAAGGAAGACAAACATGGATGGCAACATACAAACGTACATAGCTAGGCTTGTAACGAAAAAGTATCGTCATCAATACAGTGTCGATTATGAAGAAACCTTTTACCCATTGCCATAATTAAATCCATTTGGATAATGCTTGCGAATGCTGCATATTTCATTTATGAAATATGGTAGCTTAACGTCAAAACTGCTTTCCTTAAACGGAAACCTTTTGGAGGGTAATTACAACAACCTGACAGTTTTTATCTTGCCAAAACATGCAAACAAGGTTTGCGAGTTAAATCAATCCATTTATGGATTGAAGCAAGCATTGAATTTTTGGAATCATCATTTTAATGTAATCATAATGATATATGATTTATTTCAAAATGAAGATGATTCTTGTGTATATAAGAAGGTTAGTGGGAGCGCACTAAAAATGAATGTCCTATATGATGTTGACATATCATTTCTTGGAAATGACATTCCCATAAAACAATCGGTGAAAGCTTGGCTTTCATGAAAATTCTCCGTAGATTACTTGGGAGAGGCAACCTTTATTCTAGGAATAAGGATCTACTGAGATAGATCTAAAAGTTGTTGGCACTCTCTGAGAACTCATACATTGAAATATATGTACGTGACCTGGTGTCTCATACGCTTTGAGCCTATGAAGTCACAATCAGGCCAATCCAGGTGATGGTCACTGGATTGATGTTAAGGACATCTTTAAGTATCTTAGATGAACTAAGGATGCTTTCTTAAGCTATGGAGAAGGAGAACTTGAGGTGACTGGGTTCACCACTGCAAGTTTCCAAACCGATAAGGACGACTGTAAGTCGCAATAAGGGTACTATATAGTTTGAATAACGGAACAGTGAGCTGGAAATCTTCCAAGCAAGATGTTGTTGTTGAATAAATAACAAAAGTGGAACATTGTTGCAGCTGAGGCAGCAAAAGAAGCATTTTGGATCTATAATATTCCTAATTAGATTAGGAGTAGTTCTGTTAGCAGTTGAGCTATGCTACAGCACAGGCTAAGGAACCGCGGTCTCATCAACGATCCAAGTATATACTTCAATCATTTCATCTGATTCGTAAGATCATACATCGTGGCGATGAGATGATCGAATAAATCACATCAGATGATAACATTACAAATCCGCTGACGAAAGCTAATTCTCAGCAGAAGTTTGAGCGACCCGTACATAGTTCAGGTGGAGAACACATGAGTGATTGGCTATTGGCCAAGTAGGAGATTGTTGGACAATTATGACCCACAGCATCACTATTTGTACAGAACATGGTGTTGTTGTACAAATTAACTAAATGACAAAGGAAATTGCTCTTTTATCATTTGTAATTGGATTACCGGGATATATAAATGATAAAAGTCCATATGATTAGTACCAGATTAATAAGATATGAGACAATATTAATCCACTAAGGTTTAATCATTAAATATCCCTAGTCGTAGTATTATCGAGACTGTACATCGATAATGCAGAATAGGCTAGTATAACACTTGTGCGTGTTATGAAAGCATAACATCATAGTTCTCATATATTTGGGTATTGGATACTCATGCAAGGGTAATAGGAGGTTCTGTTTACCGATGGTATGGAAACAGCTTTGCTCTGGATAGACCCCTCGGAATCCCATTGGTAGTATTACTATGTGTCTATGGGAGTCCGAATCAGGGTAGATGTATTTGGTCTTAACCTGAGACTCGCATCGCTAATACTTGAGACAATCAATATACTTTGGTTTTGGTCGTCCAGGGCTTTAGCAGGTTCCGTGTACGCCTCTTCTGGGTATACTGAGAATAGTAGTGTATTGGGTGTGATGTCAAGATTGAAGTATCACTTCAGTAATATGGAGATGATGATCACGCAGGGATACAGAACTGTTACTCTCTTAAATGCTGCAGCTATCAGGATAATATGACAATGTCATGATTATCCGATTAAAGAGACTAGTGATGTTAATCAGATATATGCTTCATACGGAGCAGACACAATTCCAGCCCCAGGCCTAGCAGGTGACATCCGATACTGGATCGTAATACGCGATACAACGTATACTACTCTTGATATAGATTATGTATATTCCATGTTGAATATATTTATGGAGAATTGGGTAGGCACGGTGTTTTGCTAGAAGCCAACCATGTCTTGTAAATCGGTAGAAATGTGGTACCGAGTACGCACGTATTCAGATAGTCCGATGACCATATTTACTGCCATCATATCCAGGGATCTCTTGGGTCGCCTCCCAAAGATTCACCGATGATGTTTGACTCGAACAGATAATTAATCTAGGATTAATTATGAGAGATAAATTAATCTAGGATTAATTAAAAGAGAAAGAATTAATCTGGGATTAATTGCGTCGAGAATTTATCTGGGAATAAATTCGTCGAGAAGAGAGAACGCGATTAATTTAGAATTAATCGGTAAAGTAAATTTAATAGTGAAATTAGATTTTACTTTTAAATTAATTAATTGAGCTAAAATAATATATTAAATATATTAATTGAAATTAGATTTCAATGCGGAGTTAAAATTGGAATTTAATTCAAGCGAACGAATTAATTTAGAATTAATTCGTGAGCGACTTTAAATAGTAATTTTGCTAGGCATTATTATTTAATTAAATTTGATTTAATTAAGTCACAACGAAAAATTTGCTTAATTCAGAATTAAGCGAACCCATGCCCGAGCAAAGTTGCGTGTTGGATTGTCCGATTTAAATTTGGAATTTCAAGTGGGACCCACCAACTTACATCAAAGTGTTTGACACTTGATGGAATTTGGTAAGTGGTTGAGAATGAAATCTTGGATTGCTTTCTCTACACTCAAGTGAATTCCAACACTCTTTGTCTTTAATTAATTAAAGAGACATATACCAACTTTGAAGTCAACTTTTGTATTAGATTTTGGAAATCCAAAAGTTACTATTCCTCTTTCTCTCTCACTTGGGCGTGAGCTTCTCCTCTCTCCCATGGAATTTTGCTTCAAAATTCTACAAAGCTAGCACTTTAAAGAGTCAAAGGAAGGTTATAGGGAGACTAATGATCGGCGTAAACACACACATATAACGCAAGCGCACGTATCGTTCAAGTAGTATAAAAATATCGATCCCACGAGGACTTAATATCTAAACTATTAATTTTATGAGGTCAAATGATTACTAATATCTAACAGGTTGTTGATTGATTTGAAATGGTGACGATTCTAAATTTAAAAACAAGTAAATAAAATTATTAGAAAGTAGATTTTAAGAAAATTCACTATTAAAAACTATCTAGGGTTGTGATTTCTTCCAATATCATTTTAAAGATGAAGTGGTTATCTTAAAGTTGGGTAATATATTGATTTATTAACCTGGAACACTAAATTATGTGTAAGCCTCTGTCGATGGTCAGACACAAATACCCAGTTTAACCCAATTGAACCATATGTCTATGTCAACCAAATTATCTGGATTCATTAAGTTTAAGTTCTTATTATGGCTACCCCCGCCCGACAGGTATATGTCTATCCTGTAAGGAAATCTATTAAAGGGTTATCTATCCTCAAGGAAGATCGTGGACTATTGAGTCTAAGGTCTTAAACTTAAAATCCCTATGTCTAGTTCATTTTAAGTTTCCCAGTTCAATTTTATTAATGGCCAGTTAATGAAAAAGCATTAAGATTAAGACTCAATAAATAAATCTTTATATTACCCAAGCTATAATCGAACCTCTTATAAACCGGTGATATTGGATTTCATCACAACCCCAGATAACTGGCTTAGTTAAGACACATATTTACGGGTAGTAAGAAAAACATAAATAAAATAAAAGACATAAAGTAAAATACTGAAAATTAAATACTGAAAATAAATGACGGAAAGTAAATGCTGAAATTAAATACTGAAAATTAAATGCTGAAAGTAAATGCTGAAAGTAAATTACTGAAAAGTAAATGCTGAAAGTAAATTGCTGAAAAGTAAATTGCTGAAAAGTAAATGCTGAAAGTAAATTGCTGAAAAGTAAATGTGAAAGTAAATTGCTGAAAATTAAAGAAAGAAAAATAATGTGCGTAAAAGTAAATTACGTAAAGTAAAAACTGAAAAATAAAGAAAATAAAGTGCAAAAGCGGAAATAATTACTGAAAGCTATAAATAAACAAACAAGATACAATCTTCTTATTTATTCTTTAGGAATTTCAAAGAAGAAAGTATAATTTTACAAATGAAATGGCTTGGTATTTATAGGCAAAATTTTGCCTCCATCAAATCATCCACCAAATCAATTATTAATTGCTCCACTAATTGCTCCACCAAATACATTATTAATTGCTCCACTAATCTCTTATCATGTTTGGTGATGATTTGATAATTTTTATTATATTTATTAATTTATTTTTTGCGTTGAAAATGATTGAAAGTGACTTTAATAATTACACACAACACACTTCTGGATGGTTCATCAATTTAGGGCATGAAATCGTCAGAATTCGAAATTATTTTGTCTTTTAAAGCTGTAGATCTTTGAGTCTTCTTTAATCTGGAACTTGAATCAGCGCAATCCGATATCGGAGTAAAACGTTATGCCCAAATTACGAACGATGCACAAAACTGGAATTTCCAAAACTGCACTTCGTCAAAAACGCCATTTCAAGTTTCCAATCTCCAAAATTAAATTATCAAGTCCAATAATTGCCCTTATTTGACCCATATTTCATCCTAAATGATTTCATTGAGACCCAATATTATTTTATCTCCAAAATAAAATAAAACACATCAAAACGTTCATCAAACCCGAGATACTAAACAAAATATTAAGTTAAAGGGGCTGTAAATATTGATATATTTTCCGCTTATCACACCCCAAACCTAACATTTTGCTAGTTCTCGAGCAAAATAATAAAATAAAATACAAGAAACAATTAAAATTAAACTAAGCCACTTTCGTAGGGATCACAGTTGTATTTAGAGTATGCAACAAGCCTTTAAACCCTAGGTGTCCCTAGTGGACGAGTTGTAGTCTCGTGAGGGTTTACAGCAAAGATACCCACAAACATTTTACAAAAGTAAAAAGTTAATAAAACTAATGCACAAAAATCAAAAAGACAAGAGAAAAGAGAATAAAGAAGTTAGTGACTAATCAGGTGAAACTTCTACTCCAAGTCAATAGTTGTTTTGTTTCATTCTAAATTACGAATAAGTAAATTCTCTGATTATATTACCATTCTCCATATACACAGCCAACAAAATATTAAACAACTCATTTTTGCCCACAACAGTCATACGTGCAGTTGACAATAGAGTAATATTTTTGTCCTGAAGTTTTATCAGAATTCACACCTTTTTTTCGGATTAAGTCGATGGCCCCCAAACCAGTTGGCTTTAGGGCACCAGGTGTTAAGAAACCCATACGGACTTAATTACTCATACTTCAGATATATATATTTTTGCAGAATCTTTGATCCATGTAGCGAGCTTTGGGCCAGTGACTCCCAAACCAATTGGTTTTAGGGCACTAGGTGTTAAAACACCCTTACAGACTTAATAACTCAGATCTCAGATTTTATTTATTTTTTAATTTTTTTTTTACTCCATTGCTTTTTGAGATGCTTCCTCCAAATAAAATAGAGCACTGAATATTACAAACTTTTCAATTTTAGCCCATGTCCGTATGTTACTATATATGTTGATAATACCTGTCAACTGAGCATATGAAGATCCATTTTAGTCCGTTTTTTGGAGAATTCACAAATTAAATAATTCAAAAGGAAATAAACAAAAATTAACTTATTTCGAAAATAGGCTTGAGATACGTCTCAGGAGTGGAAAATCCTTACTCAACTATCTCTTACCAATTTCACCTTTTAGTCAAAATAAAAACACAAAAACGCAAAATATTTTTGTAATTTTTGAAAAATTTTAAATTTTTTTATTGTATTTTTTCTAAAAATAAAAAAAACACACAAACTAAAAACAAGGTACTGATCAACTAATTTCCTCCCCCAAACCTAAATGAGACATTGTCCCCAATGTCTTAAACAGTAGAAGAAGAGTTTAGAAGGTAGTACCTGGTTAGCTGAAATTCTACAAGAGAATTAAAGGTTAAGATCCAGATTAACACGACGCCTCTTACCACGATCGTCCTCAGACTAATTTATCTTTGAAAGGATAGGGTCAATTTGTGGTTCATAGGCTAAGATTTGGTCAATTAGATCCGGAGCAGTTATGGCAGTAAAGAGGAGTTCTTTTAAAGGTTTTGACACGAACCCATTCTCCGGGGCATCATCAAGAAACACACAAGAAAATCATAAAATCCATCAACGTTGTACAATCCAAGCGGTTTCTGGTGTATGTTCAGGTTCGCCCAAGATAGAACTATAAAAATTTCCTCCATGTACCCAAGCCACCTGGCAAAGCAATAAAAGCATCAGCACGGTTAATCATTTCTACCAATCGTTCAGACATACCTGGCACGATTAACTCTTCTCCGTTTGATGGTCCAATAAGATTTGCTTCCGCCAAGGGTTTTGGGATGATTCCCAAAATGTGACTGCCTCCTTCTTGTACAGCTTTTGAAACGATCCCTATAAGTCCAAGATTGCCTCCGCCATATACTAAGTGTATATTATTTGCAGCTAAGACTCGACCCAATTCTTGTACTGCTTCTACGTATTGTGGCTTAACACCAACTCTACTACCGCAAAACACACAGATGTTTTCAACTCGTCTTCTTAAAGTGGCTTCCAATTTTATTTTATGTATTTCTTTCTCAACTCTGGATGCCTTCAAAAGTGTAATGACGGGCTGAATTTATAGTACCTGAAAATGGTGAGTAAAAATAGCACAAGTATCTTCCAGAGGACGATTAGTAGCGAAATAATATCGTGATAGTCAAAAAGGTCTGGATCCTGTCGGAGAAAATAAAAGAAAACAACAAAACAAATTACAATTATTAAGAAAAGACAAAGAGATATAATATTTATAAGAAAAGTAACGGCTTGATTGACGTCTATGCGTCAGGGACAAGCTTCCCATCCAATTTTCTTATAAACTGGCAAACAGGGTCTTTTTGAGTCAGATTCCCAAGACTTAATTGTTGTCTTTCTTTTTGGAATTGTGTATGTAATTTGCGAATGGCTATGTGAACATATCCACTAGGATGCGTCTCAAGAGTTAAAGATATATCATCTAAAGACTCCTTACTCAAGCCATTCTTAATGAATTTAATTTTGTCTTCGCGATTATCAGACACCATTCCTAAAGAACGACAACGAGTATTGCAATTCCAACGTGCACATTTGTAACAAACACTCATTTTCTTAGCTCTACGTTTCTTTGCATAGGTGCTTCTTCCAAAACCAAGCAGATGTGAAATAAAAGAGTCAGAAGACTCACCTGCCAATCGGAATCGTGCTTCAATTACCCAACGAATTCCAGTAGGAATACCTTTGATCATTAGTAATCTCATTCGTTCCAAGCGAGCTTTGTAAACTTTCATCATAGATTTTTGAGGGAGAGAAGGAAATTGCTTGTGAAGATTTGTGAGAGCCTCTTCCATCTTGAAATGTCTTAATCTGCAAAAACTAAACACACCAAATTAAATCACACCAAATCACAATATATACAAAAATTGCATGGGTTGCCTCTCTGCGAGCGCTAAGTTTAAAGTCGTCAGCTAGACGTGACTTCTCGAACGTTAGGCTAGATCTGAAAGTGTGACACTTTCTTTTTGTCGCTCAAATGATTCTCCCCAGTAGTGCTTAACACGCTTGTTTTAACCTTGAAAGTTTTGTTGGAGTCAGGATCATGTATCTCAACGGCTCTGTCTGGTAAAACCTTAGTGATCACAAATGGACCTTACCACCGTGATTTTGGCTTCCATGGGAAGAATTTCCCCCTTGATTTGTTTAATAGTACCTTCTGCCCAGGTTCCAGTTGTATGTGCACTAACTTCTCATTATGTCTTTTCCTTGCCTTTTCCTTGTACAATTTGGCATCCTCAAAAGGCTGTATGTGAAATTCCTCCAATTCGTTGAGCTGGTGGAACTTTTTCTCTTCTGTTGCTTGTAGTGCAAGAATAGGCTTCTTCAGTACGTAGTGCACTTTATCTTCAGGCTCCACATGTAATTGACATGCTTTAAGTTTGTCAGTAGAACTTTGTCTTTCATCAGAGTTCTGAAAGGTACTGTGTATCACATCAAGTCTGAAACATTCCTCCTTTTTTTCATCATATGGGAAATTCATTGCTTTGAAAACATTGAATGTTACTTCTTGGTCTTGTACCCTCATGGTTAGTTCTCATTTTTGTACATCAATAATGGTTCGACCTGTAGCCAAGAATGGTCTCCCGAGGATGATTGGCACGTCTGCGTCTTCCTCCATATCAAGGACAATAAAATCTGCTGGGAAAATGAATTTGTCAACCTTAACCAGTACATCCTCAACTACGCCTCTTGGAAATATGAGCATTCTATCAGCAATTTGTAGTGAGACTGAAGTTGGCATTGTTTCTCCAATCTGTAATTTCCTGAAAATAGAAAAATGCATCAAGTTAACACTCGCACCTAAATCACACAGAGCCTTACCGAAGTCATGTTCTCCTATGGTGCAAGGAACAATGAAACTGCCAGGATCTTTCAACTTTGGAGGAAGTTTTCTCTGAATGATGGCGCTGCATTCTTCTGATAATACTACTGTCTCATAATCTCCCAATCTCCGTTTTCGTGAAAGAATGTCTTTCATGAATTTCGCATAGCTGGGCATTTGTTCCAACGCTTCTGCAAATGGAATGTTGATATGTAGCTTTTTGAACACCTCCAAGAATCAAGAAAACTACTTGTCCAGTTTATTCTTCTGAAGACGCTGAGGAAAATGTGGATGTGGAGTGATCTGTTCTTTTTCCTTTGCTTTTTTTCCTTCATCTGTTGCTTTGTTTCTTTTGGAAAATCTTCAATTGTTGTTGCCTTGATTCCAACATCTTTGTTGATTTCAGTACCGCTTTTTAACATGATGGCATGACATTGCTCCTTCCCATGTTCCTTGGATTTGGCTCTGTGTTGCTAGGAAGGGTACCTGGCGGTCTGTAACTCTGAGCATTGGCCATTTGTCCAATTTGATTCTCCAGTGCTTTAATAGAAGCTGATTGACTTTGAATTAATGCTGCTTGGATTGAAACATAGCATCATATCTTGCTGTTTGAGATTGAAACATAGCATCATATCTTGCTGATTGAGAGTCGTGTTTTGCTTCTATCTTTTTCAAGTGGGTTAACACTTTTGTTATTCCTGGTTCATTTGCATGTTCCTGGCTTTTGTTCTGTTGTTGGAATCCGGGTGGTGGATTGTTCATTTGCCCTGAATTGTTGCTCCATGCGAAATTGGGATGATTCCTCCACCCTGGGTTGTAGGTGTTGGAATATGGATTGTTCCCCTGTCTGTTGAAATTATTGACATAATTCACCGTTTCTTTATGTTGGTTGAAAGATTCTGACTCAGGTGCTCCTCCAAATGGTGAACTTGGGGATCCACCATTAACTTTTATGTTAAGAGTTTCTAGATTTTTGCAAATCACATCCAGCTTGGAATTCAGTGCTGTGTTGGCTCCAACTTCATAAATTCTTGCAATTCTTTGGATCATTCTCCTTTCTGTTGGCCATAAAGAATTGTTGTTGGCCATTTCTTCGATTAGGTCACAGGCTTCATCTTTTCCTTTTTCCATTAAATCTCCTCCAGCAGCAGCATCGATTGTGGTTCTCATTATTCCAGAAAGTCCATTATAGAATGTTTGGACTTGAAGCCATTTTGGAATTTCATGGTGATGACATTTCCGAAGTAAATCTTTGAATCTTTCCCAAGCTTCGCAGAGGGATTCTGAATCTTGTTGTACAAAGGATGTGATGTCATTCCTCAGCTTTCCGGTTCTGGCTGGTGGAAAGTACTTTGCAAGGAATTTGTTGGCTAAAGTGTTCCAAGTTGTGATGGAACCTACTGGTAGTGAATGTAGCCAAGCTTTTGCTCTGTCCTTCAAGGAATATGGGAAAACACGCAGTCTCATTGCTTCTTCAGCTTCTCGGTTGTAATTGAAAGTGCCGCAAACTTCCAGGAAGTTGCTGGTGTGGGCATTGGGATCTTCAGTTGCATTTCCCCAAACTGTACTGACTGCTGAATCATCTGGATGCATGTTTTGATGTCACCTGCATTTGCTGGTAAGGGAGGAAGTACAATACAAGAAATGAGTATGTCAACCACCGGAATGGTTCTGTCTTGAATGGGAATCGGTGGTGCAACGTTCAAAGGTTCAGGTTCCATGTTGACTAAAGCTTCTTGGCCTTCTCGCCTTTCCCTTCTCAACTGTCTGATGGTTCTTTCAATTTCCTGGTCAAGCGGTCGGAGTTCAAAGCTTCTGGTTCGTCTCATGAAGTTTCTGAGAACCTGAAACACAAGAAAACAAAAACAATAAGTAAAAAGAAATTAGATACAAAAACTTGACCGGCGTAAACTAATAGTAAAAGATAAATAAGTCCCCGGCAACGGCGCCAAAAACTTGGCCGGCGTAAACATACACGTATAACGCAAGCACACGTATCATTCAAGTAGTATAAAAATATCGATCCCACGAGGACTTAATATCTAAACTATTAATTTTATGAGGTCAAATGATTACTAATATCTAACATGTTGTTTGATTGATTTGAAATGGTGACGATTCTAAATTTAAAAACAAGTAAATAAAATTATTAGAAAGTAGATTTTAAGAAAATTCAATATTAAAAACTATCTAGGGTTGTGATTTCTTCCAATATCATTTTAAAGATGAAGTGGTTATCTTAAAGTTGGGTAATATATTGATTTATTAACCTGGAACACTAAATTATTTGTAAGCCTCTGTCGATGGTCAGACACAAATACCCAGTTTAACCCAATTGAACCATATGTCTATGTCAACCAAATTATCTGGATTCATTAAGGTAAAGTTCCAGTTATGGCTACCCCCGCCCGACAGGTATATGTCTATCCTGTAAGGAAATCTATTAAAGGTTATCTATCCTCAAGGAAGATCGTGGACTATTGAGTCTAAGGTCTTAAACTTAAAATCCCCATGTCTAGTTCATTTTAAGTTTCCCAGTTCAATTTTATTAATGGCCAGTTAATGAAAAAGCATTAAGATTAAGACTCATATTTCATCCTAAATGATTTCATTGAGACCCGATATTATTTTATCTGTAAAATAAAATAAAACACATCAAAACGTTCATCAAACCCGAGAAACTAAACAAAATATTAAGTTAAAGGGGCGGTAAATATTGATATATTTTCCGCTCATCAACTAATCCGAGAGTTTGGAAATCGTCTTCAAGCTCCGAGCTACTACATCCAATGGAATTTTTGAAGCCTATATCCGGTCAATATGAGTATTCCGCAACTCCCATTGATTTATTCACACACAAATCACAACTTAGAGATCTTGGCAAGTTCTAGGAACACTAGCAATGGTATCAGAGCCATCTAAGTTTGATTTGAATTTTAGGGTTATGGACTTTATTTGGGATTTTTGTGTTTAGAACTTGATTTTCCTAAATTGGTTATTGGGTTGTGTTTGAATGATGTTGAATTAGATTTGTGCATCTTCAATTTTGTGAAATATTGATAGGATAAATTTTCCCCAAAAATTACCCCTTGGCCGAGAATATGAACCCTAGAAGCTCATGGAAATTTTTGGAAATTTGACATATTGGATATGTTGTTGGCATGAAATGAATCTTAGATGTTGATTTAATTAGATTGAAATCAAATTGGATGTCAATTTTATTGCCAAAACCGTGAGCATGAAGCATGTTATAATAGATTGATTTTGCTTTAATTTGTGTTGAACATAAATTAAAATATTAAGTATGATTAATTGAATTAATTAGTATTTTGGAAATATTAGATTAATTGATTAATTATACTAATTACACTTGAATTGAATTAATTTAATTGCTGTATTTGGGCTTAATGGGCTTGGTTGGGCCAAGTTTGGTTTAGGGTAATTGGTTCGATCCAATTAGGCCTAAAATCATTTCCATAAAGTCCAAATATGACAATTGGGCCTTTAAATAATTTAATTGGGCCTAATGGGCATAAATTGATTTTTGGCATAGGGTAATTCCTAATTGGGCCTTGGCATCTTGGGTTTAACCCATAATTGCCAAAGCCCATGCCTAAAGAATTAATTAAAAGCCCATTGGACATTAATTGAATAGTATCAGATATTGATTGGGCCTTTGAGACCCATTAAGATTGGATTTGGAATCCAAGTCTAAAAGGTACAATTAAAAGTTTAATAATTTAATTTGGAATTAAATGAGAATTAGTATTGAATATAATTTAAATTGGATTTAAAATTATAGTTCGATATAATTCAGGAATACGCACTTTGAGTACTTATTCTTAAACGAGTTGGACTCGTGCAAATCAAATCGTTGTTTGAACATTGGATGGTCATTTGTTTAAAGATTAATTAATTGGATTAGATTGATTGATAACATGCTATGTGTGAGTACTTGGATGTATGAATAAATAATGTATATCAGATGGATATTAGAAGGGTGAGGGCAATTTTGAAAATTATTGTAATAAATTTAGAATTTATTAAATTGGACCTGCGTGTCCAGCCTATTACCTCTTTTCTCATTGTATTTCTCTTCTCACTTATTCCCTTCAATGTAAATGAGGTTTCTTTAGAAGTATTATGTAATTGGGTAGAAGCAAGAATAGTGCTACCGGGATAGAAGAAATGGAGAGATTTGTTCTAGGAACAAATTGCTTTATATAACCATCCGCATATCATTATTAATTTTATCGCGCCTTATTATGCTTTTAGAATGCATGCTTAAGGGTGTATGATGAGGCCATTGTTGAAAAATTATGACCCATAGCATCACTATTTATACAGAACATGGTGTTGTTGTACAAATTAACTATGTGACAAAGGAAATTGCTCTTTTATCATTTGTAATTAGATTACCGAGATATATAAATGATAAAAGTCCATATGATTAGTTCTGGATTAATAAGATATGAGACAGTATCAATCCATGAAGGTTTAATCATTAAAACATGCCTAGTCGGAGTATTATCGAGATTTGACATCGATAATGCGGAATAGACTAGTATTGCACTTGTGCGTGTTATGGTAGCATAACGACATAGTTCTCATATATTTGGGTATTAGATACTCATGCAAGTGTAATAGGAGGTTGTGTTTACCGATGGTACGGAAATAGCTTCGCTCTGGATAGACCCCTCGGAATTCCATTGGTAGTATGACTATGTGTCTATGGAAGTCCGAATCAGGGTAGGTGTATTTGGTCTTAACCTGAGACTTACACCGCTAATACTTGCGACAATTAATATACTTTGGTTTTGGTCGTCCAGAACTTTAACCGGTTCTGTGTACGCCTCTTATGGGTATATTGAGAATCGTAGTGTATTGGGTGTGATGTCAAGATGGAAGTATCACTCCAGTCATAGTGGAGATGATGGTCACGTAGGATAGGAAACTAGTACTCTTATGTACTGCAGTCTTCGGGATAATATGACTAGGTCATGATTATCTGATTATAGAGACTAGTTACCAGAGATCCGACATGTGCTTCGTACGGGGCAGACACAATTCCAGCCCCAGGCCTAGCACGTGACATCTGATACCGGATCGCAATACGCAATACTTTGTATACTACGCCTGATACAGATTATATATTCCTTTAAGAATATTTCTGGAGAATTGGGTATGCACGGTGCTTTGCTAGAAGCCAACCATGTGTTGTAAATCGGTAAAAAGGTAGTACTAGGTACGTACGTGTTCGGATAGTCCGACGACCGGATTTACTGCCAACATATCCGGGGATCTCATGGGTCGCTTCCCGAAGATTCACCGATGACGTATGACTCAGACATAATGAATCTAGGATTAATTATAAGAGAGATAAAATTAATCTAGGATTAATTACGGAGATATTTTATCTGGGATAAAATACTATTTAAAGAGAGAGAACGATTAATTTGGATTTAATCGATAAAACAATATATTCGATATATTATACGAAATTAGATTTCGACGCGGAATTAAAATTGGATTTTAATTTGGGCGAATGGGTTAATTTAGAATTAATTCGTTAGCGACGTGAATAGTAATTTTACTAGGCATAATTATTTAATTAAATTTGATTTAATTACGTCGCAACAGAAAATTCGTTAATTCGGAATTAGCGAACTCGAGCCCGGAAGTATTTACGGACCCACTCACATTTCAAATCGAGTGGGGCCCACAAGTCACATCATGCGTCACATGACTAGTCAACTTTATCACTTTAATGTGATGGAAGTTGTTGGTTGATGGTTGAGTGTAAAACACTCAAGTGTGATGGATTGAAAGACATATATCATTTTTTTAT
>SKCR01002906.1:0-17395 GCA_019454045.1 Zanthoxylum bungeanum | reverse complement strand
AAATGAAATATAATTATTTATTTAAAGTCAATAAGTTGTTCATATAGCAATAATTGGCTCATGAATTGGTTTAATAAATGTTTGTTATAGTAACATAGTCTAAAAAGTTAGAAATGGCTAAAGGCTCATGGTGGTGGTGAGGATCCATCATCTGCCGGTAACATCTCTGCATTGGGGATGTTATATTTAGTTTATAATTTATTAGTATTTTTTAACTGTAATAGGATAGTATAATATGTTTTCTTATTATAATACAATCTTATAAAATTATAATATGTATTTTTATTGCAATAGGTTTTTTACTTAATAAAAAAATTAATTGTAAAAATATTTTAATTTTATAATTTAATAATAAAAATTAATTAGAGAGGTTAATTGTAGTAGAGATTAAGTGTCACATATGTTTTTTTTTTTAATTTTAATGAGAGATTATAATATGTTTTCTCATTATAATTGGTTTATTTATTTATAATTTAATAATAATAATTTAAAATATTAATTAATTTAATTAATTAAATTAATGAGTTTCTTACTTTTAATAATAGATTATATTTTTATATTATAATAGGTTTCTTATGTTAATAATTAATTATTTTAATTTCATAATAAAAAATAATTATAGAGATATTTTAATTTTATAATTTAATAATAAAGAATTAATTGTAGAGATTGGGTTAATTGTAGATAATTTAATAGTATTTTTTTATTTTAATAGGATATTATAATATGTTATAATAGAGTTCTTATGAAAATATAATAAGTATTTTTATTGTAATACGATTTTTATTTAATTGATTTATTAATTTAATTTTATAACTTTAATATGAAGTCACCACGTGGCGCGATGATGAGACTTAAAAATATTTAAATTATATATATACTTAATAAAAAAATTAATTGTATAGATATTTTAATTTTATAATATAATAATAACAAATTAATTATAGAGGTTAATTGTAAAGAGATTAAGAGTCACATGTGTTCTTTTTATTTTGATGAGAGATTATAATAAGTTTTCTTATGATAATAGGTTTCTTTATTTATAATTTAATAATAATAAGTTAAAATCTTAATTAATTAATTAATTTAATTAATAATTTTATTACTTTAATAATATATTATGTTTTTATATTGTATAGGTTTCTTATGTTAATAATTTATTATTTTAATTTAAAATTTAATAATAAAAATAATTGTAGAGATATTTTAATTTTATAATTTAATAATAAAAATAATTATTGTGATATTTTAATTTAATAATTTAATAGTAAAAAATTAATTGTAGAATTTAATAGTATTTTTTATTTTAATATGATACTATAATATGTTTTCTTGTTATAATAGAATTCTTATAAAATTATAATATGTATTTTTATTGTAATACGATTTTTATTTAATAGATTTATTAATTTAAATTTATAACATTAATATGAAGTTGTCACGTGGCGTAATGAAGAGGCTTTTTTACTTTAACGGTAGATTATATTTTTATATTGTAATAGGTTTTGACGAGGAACACACTTGGAGATTAGGCCAAGTAAACCCCAAGCAACGGATAGAACCCCAAGAACCACGAATTTGAATTTGATGGAACAAAACCCTTACAATGCCACAAAGAAGACCCACAAAGAACCCTTAAGATGATACATTATTGTGTTCTGCTAGTACAGAGACGTCACTAAGATTGACATGCCTTAGATAAGTCGAAACTTGAACAAAGAGGAATCCATCACTTAAGCTTGAAATTCGGTCATAGCCTTTTTCTTTGAGAGAAAATTCAAAAATGTTGTATATATCCATTAAAGAATACAAAGTTAACAATCCATTAAAGGAAATTTACTAAAATGCCCTTAAAAGTAAAACGATCAAAATGTCGTAAAAACTATCCAATGACTACTTAAAAGTAAAGCTCTTAATAGTCATTTACTAATTTGAGAAAATATCTAAGCAGAGATACTCATCCAAGTGGCACAAAAAATATCCAAGGGAAAAGTCAAAAAAATGGCATTTAATATAAAAATGCCTATCATTTAAACTAACTAGTTGAATTCTGATCCAATTTGACTCAAAATATCTAGCTAACGAAGTTACAAATAGCCTAACTAGAGTCAACATGTCAAGCATAAGTCAAAAATATAAGCCCTTTGGCCGAATTACATATAAAGCATAAATGTCCAAATTCTTTAAAAATGTCATATCTTCAAAATAGGCTATTACTCGTTTTCAGATATGACCTGGACCACGTGGAAGAGATTTGGACCCATTCCATTGAAGCCCTCATGCGATGCTAATATGCCATGGAGTTGTTCTGTTACATTCAGCCATGACATTCTGAGCTAATCCCGCCATTGTGTCTATGATCTTCTTACCCCTCTGGCGGTGATGGGCCCTGTTAGAACTTGCAAAGGCTCTACCATTTGATGGCCGTGCATCTACTATTCATTGAGTGGCTGTATTAGTGTCATTCTTCCCTCTTGAAAAGGATTTGAGGTCGAATCTGTACCTGCATAAAAAAAGAGTTAAGTCAGAAACATTAAATGTAGTAGACAATATATTCACCTTGTAAATCCAGCTTATACGCATTGTCATTAATCCATTCCAGAACTTGAAAATGACCATCCCTTCTTGGTTGTAGCTTCGATTTAAGCTGTTCAGGAAATCTCTCATGCGCATGTGTACCCAAACCTAATCGCCAAGCTAAAATACCACACAATTTCATCCTTTATTGGCATGAGAAGCATATTGCTCATTCTTCCTCTATATAGCTCTCGAATTCTCATGTATGTGTTTCACTAAATCAGTTTTCCTTTTGCCATCTAACTATGCATGCTCATCAACAGGTGATGGTACCAAATCTAATGGAGTTAGTGGCTGAAAACCACAAACAATCTCAAATAGTGAATAAGATGTAGAAGAATAAATGCTACAGTTATAAGCAAATTCAATTAAAGGAAAACAATCCTCCCAAGTTTTTAAGTTCTTAGTGATAATAGTACGCAATAACTAAGTCAAAGTCATATTAAGCACCTCGGTCTGTCCATCAGTTTGGGGGTGACAAGTAGTAGAGTACAAAAGTTTTGTTACAACTTACTCCATAAAATTTTCCAAAAGTGACTAAGGAATTTAACATCACGATCTTGAATTATACTACGTAGAATCCCATAGAGTCGTACTATTTCTCTAAGGAATAAGTCAGCAATGTTAGTGTCATCATCAGACTTATAGCATGCAATAAAGTGTGTCATCTTATTGAACCTATCAACCACTACAAAGATAGAATCTCTACCCCGCCTAGTCCTAGGAAAACCTAATAAAAAATCCATTGATACATCTACCCACGGCTCACTAAATACAAGAAATGGTGTGTACAAACCATAAGACATAACCTTAGATTTAGTCTTTTTATAAATTAAACATTTATCACACAAAACGCTCAATATCTCTCCTTATTTTAGGCCAATAGAAAATATTCACTCAATACCCCTAAGGTCTTGGAAATGCCAAAGTGCCAATTTAACCTTCCTATGTGCTCCCTAATTAAAAACTCACGCATACTACAAAACAGGAATGCATAATCCATTCTCTCTAAACAGAAACCCATCATGTTGGTAGAATTTACTAAAAGTAGACTTTTCACATGCGACATAGATAGCACTGAAGTCAGTATCACTTACTTAAAGTTCTTTAATAAATTCAAACCCAAGCATTCTCGCACTCAATGAAGTACTAAAGCATACCTTCGCGATAGCCGATAGTGCATCGACAATTATATTTTCCTTACCTTGTTTGAAGCATATAACATATAGAAAGACTTCCATGTTGGAGTTGGTGCTTGGAGCTCTAATCCGAATAATGTATTGTACATTATTATTTATTATTTATTATAAAATAACTACATTTTCATTTCAAACTTTATCAATGGTAATGTCATTATACATATTAGATTGATAATATAAATATGCTAAGAATGACATCGACCTTAGAATAGTCATGTAGTAATACTGGACATTAGGTGGTCCGATATTGGGATAATATTACTATTATAAACTATTCTTAAAGTAAATAGTCATAGTAATGGTTTTGGAATACGGTCAAATTCATATAACCTAGAAGACTAGCACATGTCATATATTAGAATTGGAGTTCCAATGGTTTAACCTGATTTACCATGAGCTTAGGAATCTAGTATAGACATGTGGGTATTCATTAGAGCGAATATTGAATAACTCGCATGTGATTCCTAATAGTTGGAAGTACACACCACGGTCAATAAGAATCTTCTCGAGTCGAGTAGCATATGTGATCCTTTGACTATATGATAGCATTGATTTTGTGTGTGATCCTCCACAATTTGATATCATTTATGTGAGAAACCCTTTCATGGTCTGATCGCTAGATGTTCATTGGGTGTGGACCGATGTACTCGTTAATCAAGTGTGTATGAAGATAAGATCTGTCGGCCTGTATGTGTACCATTAGAGGTTTAGGTATCCATGTATATAAGTTACGATTCTTAAGACTTTGGCCAAAGCCGATCATCTAGGGTGGATCGCATATATCAGAAATGGTGTTCTGATTAGTTGTAAAGAATCGTGGACATGTTAACGTGAGATGTGCGCCTCAGAAACTTGACGGTGTAATACATGTTTCCTAAGCACAACTCGGATAGTCTACGACGGAGGGATTGTTAAACAAATGTGATGACCTCGACTTGTATAGTTCAAAAAGGTCGTTCATATTCTTCGTGAATTCGGAGGTGGTCGAATTGCGTACATATATGTTAGGCTGATATGACGAACGTGTCTGCACTTAGAGAGTCCCACAATATGAAGTGTACTCGTTGAGCACTTGTGTAGCCGATAATTTCTGATAATAAATAATATTTGATATTATAATTATCAACTAAAATAATTAAGTGTTATTGGGTAAAAATAATATTTACTTTGACCCAAGTGGATTAATCCGAAACCACACAAGGGTTTTGTTATAATTTCATAAATATCTCTACCATTAGAGGATATTTTGGTAATTATAAATATTTAGTATTTGGCTTGATTTAATTGGATTAAATCATAGTGGTAGACATATAATTAATCCATTAAGTAAACTTTGTCTTGATTTAATTGGATAAAATCAAAGTGGTAGACAAATGTGACTAGTCACACCTAATTATACATATTTGGACAAATTAGATTAAGCCCACATAAAAGTTGATTAGAACTTTTACTAATTAAAAATTGCATAAGTTTTGCTATAAAGACAAGCTTGAGCAAGGTTTTAATCAAGCTTGAGAAAAGTAAAACAAGGAAGAATTAGATATATTAGCCTAAGGAAAAAAAAAGTGTTTAGAGAAGCTTTGGAAGTTCTCTACAATATTTCAACAAGGAGAAGAAGATTGGATTTTGGAACCAAGCTTGCTAGCTTGGGGAATTCTCTACAACCACAAGGAGGAGAAGATTGGATCTTGTAACCAAGCTTGCTAGCTTTGAAATTTCTCCACAACGTTTCAATAATGAGAAGAATAATGGATCTTTGAATCAAGCTTGCTAGGTAAGTTTGATCTTCTCCAAAGCTATGTTTTCATTAGTGAGTTATCATCTGTGAGACATACAGTGATGAATTATATATTGGATACATAATAACATAGTTGTTAGGGTTGGTGCTCAGAGCGCCAATCCGGACCGTATTTATGTCTGATTCATGAATACGATCAATTTCTTTTTCCATAATATTACTTATTTATGGTTGCACCTCTTGTTTTTTAAATACGTATTCGATCTGGTTACGATTAGATTGAAACTAAATGTGGTTTTTAGCGATATTATATATTAGACAAAGGCCCGATAATATAAATGCAGTACACAGTTACAATGAGTTTGTAATTGACATTGAGAAGTGTCACCTTAATGTATATTATCAAATATAGTTCCTAGTCAAGATTACTAACACGGGTCGGTTAGTCAAATCCGTTGAGACCAGTACATGTCGTATATCGAGACTTGGTCCAATGATTATCCCAATGAACCATGAGTATGGGGAGACTGTATAGACGTGTAGGTGTTTATAGTGGATAAATACTGAACGACTCACCGAAGATTCTTAATAAATGCTACACCAACGTCAATAAGAATCTTCTCGGGTTGAGTAGCATAGTGGTCCTTCGACTTGAGACACCACTGTGGATGTATGAGACATCCTCCACACTTAGATGGCAGTCACGTCACCGATCTATTTAGATCAGACCTCTGTCTGTTCGTTGGGTGTGGACCGATCCTCAGGATATCCAGTGTGTGTCAAGATAGGATCCGTCAGTTCTGTGTACAGAGCATAGTTAGTCCATATGTGATTAGCAATCAGTTAAATCTTTGGCCATAGTATACTTCGGAAGTGTGTTCTGAATGTTATTTATAGATTGCTAATAGAATCATCGACGAGATAATACCTATAGAGATTTGATGTTTACATCTATATCTTTGGGATTATCCGGATACCTGTGACGGAGGGACTATACGTATGCAATGACCTCGACCTGTATGATTCAGCTAGTTTATCCGTGGTCGTCATAATTTACGGGTGGGTAAATTATGGACATGAAATTGGATTTTATGACGGATATACCTGAATCTAGAAAGTCTCACTAATGAAATATACTCGTAGAGCACTAGGGCGACTGTAGACGATGGTTTTCGCCCGACGTCCACAATCGAGATTTCATAAAGAGGGGCACTGGCGATCCTGCAAATCAAAGAAGTTGGGTGAGCGTGGAGGGTCTACCCACCGGTGTGGTGGATACCGTAGGCACTCCGACACCCAAGTCAGTGATGGTAGTGAGGTGCAAAGGTCGTAGAAGATGGAGCAGGTCAGATGTTACCTTGGTCCCTGTAGACTGCCGTGTGGGCGGTAAGTGGGTGGTGATGAGAGCTATGGAACGAGTGTTCAGAGATTCTGAGTATGAGATCTATGGAACGAGTGTTCAGAGATTCTGAGTATGAGATCTTTGGAACGAGTGTTCAGAGATTCTGAGTATGAGAGCTTCTCCCCTCCTCATGGAACCATGATTCCTATATCTACATGCTCCAGTAACGTGTGCCTTTATTGCCATTTGATTTTTCGTCCGTTGGATCATGATAACGGTCGACTTCATGAAGTGCAATTACTGCGTTTTGCCCATTGTAGGCTGGAACGGATGGGTTATGAATGGTGTTTATGAGCCTGGGCGTTATGTGGACTGGCATGGGGTGAACCCCGATTATGGTTTGGGCACATGGTATTTCACTGGGCCTGGGCTTGTTAATCTCTGGGCCTCTATATACTTCAAACCTCGAGACTTCCTTTTGAGGTAGAAGCTTGGGCCTAGGTCTTATGTTGGAGAGTCTGGGTGCGTTCAGTGTTGGGCCTGAAGCAAAATGACGAAATTGTCCCTGGACCAAATTTGGCCCGTACAGTTTGTCCCCTACTCTCTAAGTCAATGAGTCATTGGCTTGGAGAGTACTTGACGCGTGTGTTGCCTGGGACGAGGCCATAGTATGTAGGTGTACTCGAGCGTTGATGCCGCCAAACGAATGTCAATTTATGAACTTGACTCTACATGAGTCATTGGGGAAGTACCCAGTCAACCGAATCAGATGATGGTCGGGATATGAAACTTGACTCTACCAGAGCCATTGGGGAAGTACCCAGTCGATCGAACCAGATGACGTTCGGGATAATGAACTTGACTCTACCAGAGCCATTGGGGAAGTACCCAGTCGACCGAACCAGATGATGGTCGGGCTAATGAACTTGACTCTACCATAGCCATTGGGGAAGTACCCAGTCGACTGAACCAGATGATGGTCGGGATAATGAACTTGACTCTACCAGAGCCATTGGGGAAGTTCCCAGTCGACCAAACCAGATGATGGTCGGGATAATGAACTTGACTCTACTAGAGCTATTGGGGATGTACCTAGTCGACCGAACCAGATGATGGTCGGGATAATGAACTTGACTCTACCAGAGCCATTGGGGAAGTACCCAATCGATTGAACCAGATGAAGGTCAGGATATAAGTCATACAACTTGTGTATTCCATGTCTACAACTTGACTCAATATGAGTCCATGTGGATGTCCCCGGTCGACTGGACTTGATGAGGCCAGGAAGATATAAGTCATACGACATGTGTAATCCATGTCTACAACTTGACTCGACATGAGTTCATGGGGATGTCCCCGGTCTACTAGACTTGATGAGGCCAGGAAGATATAAGTCATACGACATGTGTAATCCATGTCTACAACTTGACTCGACATGAGTCCATGGGGATGTCCCCGATTGACTGGACTTGATGAGGCCAGGAAGATATAGTCATACGACATGTGTAAACCATGTCTACAACTTGACTTGATATGAGTCCATGGGGATGTCCCCAGTCGACTAGACTTGATGAGGCCAGGAAGATATAAGTCATACGACATGTGTAATCCATGTCTACAACTTGACTCGACATGAGTCCATGGGGATGTCCCTGGTCGACTGGACTTGATGAGGCCAGGAAGATATAAGTCATACGACATGTATAATCCATGTCTACAACTTGACTCGACATGAGTCCATGGGGATGTCCCCGATTGACTGGACTTGATGAGGCCAGGAAGATATAAGTCATACGACATGTGTAAACCATGTCTACAACTTGACTCGATATGAGTCCATAGGGATGTCCCCGGTCGACTGAACCAGATGAAGGTTCATGATAATCTTTATTCTAGTAGACCTGATGAAGGTCTTCACTTTAAAGACCTGATAAAGGTCCAAGAGTCTTTCCATCTCATACTACTAGAGCTGAAAAAGGTCCATGAGACTACAGTAGAATGAACTTGATGAATATCTATCAAGGTCATCACTTATCACTCTTCTACAAGACTATTGTCGAATTGACATGTCGAATGGACTTGATGAAGGTCCAATGACAAACACTTGACTCTATTACGAACCACTTGGGAGGCGTTCCCATCGACTGGACCTGATGAAGGCCAGGATAATCCTCATACTACGGGTCAAAGGACCGAGGGATTCTTCAATGTCATTTGGACCAGATGAAGGTCCAGGTCTTGGTATATGTCGTATGACATTTCTTGTAAGTTCTGAGAACATGAATCAAGAAAGCGACGAAGAGCAAGTTCTTTTTACCTATTGTCTATAGGCTTCGTTGAGTAAGCCAGTTGATCTTCCCGTATCAATAACCTCTGTTGTTTGGGTTAGATGTTGATCTATCTATCATTTTGTCGGATGGAAGAAATGGGTATGTTATTTCCTTCGTACTTGTCGTCTGATGATCCTTAAAAATAGAAACGTCTTGTATATTTGAGTGGGGCCCAGTCATTTTATGTCAAGTCGTATGCTTGACATCACAAACACGGTTAGTGGTAAGGAGAGATTTTTTATACCTGTCGTATGGGGATCATGTGTTCTAGGCAGTCAACGGCTTGCAATATAACCATATTATTTCATCATCCAAGCTGAGTGGGTTATTTTCGTATGAGCATATTAATTGTATCGACTGGGCTGGACTTCAGCAATATTGTCGTTTGGTGGAGATATCATCCATAGTAAGTGTAGACGTCGTCTGAGATTATTGTAGACTAATAGCTATAATTGTGAGTAGTTTTGGCAGCTTATGCTCTGTGTGTCTCTCAATTCTGATCAGAATATGTGTGTAGGCTTCTGCTCTTCATGCGTGTACGGTCGCCTTTCACGCGTACTATCTTAGCGAGCTCATCTTGGATCCCATGCAACTTTTTTTGTGACAGCTGCGGATGGAGCTTTGTCGAGTGGATCACTTTATTTGGCATTAGTCGCTTTTGGGGCTATTCATTTTTGGCATGTTGTGTGGTTTTATTTGCACTGTTGGTAGCGAGCTCTTGACTTTTTCAACATTGGCCTCATTTTATCTTAACTTTTTATCGCTTTGGAGGCTTCTTTTGTCAAGCCATCTCCAAGAAACGGATCAGGCGTCCCAGAGTACACGTTGTTTCAGGAGCCAATCGAGCCAAAACCCAAAAGGCTCAGCCCGAATATTGAGCATGACCAAACTGAGAAAATACCTCAAGGATAGAACCACAGCCCCAAGCAATAGCAATCTAAGAGATCTGAGATACCCAAGAATTCTTGGATGGCCCCGATGAAGTCATTGATCATTCTTTCCCAATCTACAAGACCCGACTGCAGACTCAAAACTGGAACACACACTGCTCCTTCAGCACAGCCCAATATCAGTCACTACAACTCAATACCAAACAAAAAGCTTTGCTCAAACATATTCGACGAGGACACCGAAACTGCAGAAGGAACAAAACCATAAACAGAAATCCCAACAATAAGCGAAGTAACTTCAGAGGCAGACCAATATCAAAATCTTCCAGTGAGCCTTGGAAAGCCCAGCCAAACACGAGCTTAACAGAGAGCATCGAACCCAAGAAGATTACTTCAGGCGAACCACAATCTGAGCAAGAAAACTCCACCAAACCAGGGGTGAATCACATCTGAAGGAAGGAAGATGGAGGCATCAATCTAGGACTGAGTCGAGATTTACAGAAACCAAAACAAGCCTCAAAGGGCCACATGAGAGAGTAGGCTCAAAGGGCCACAACAGACAGTAGACACCAGTAGTCTTTTTTTTGTGTGTATTCTTGTGGCTAATTGATCGTAAATGGAGATATGAAATTTGAATTTTAACTCTCACGTGTAGAGCCAAATAGAGCCTGCTAGTTGCTCGAGAAAATGCCACAAAGGCTTTTTTAATAGAAAGTATATTTCAATACATGCGTTAGTCATATGAAGAGGCTTTTCGAGATGCCTCTTAATATAACAGAACATCTAATCGGGCGACAGAACTTAGATTTAACCCGTCCACCCAAAATGTAAGCCCTTAACCTCAAAACAAATGTAAGGTTTCAACAGAACTTTAACTCTATCAATGTGGTCTGCAACACCTGCAATGACCGGAACCCCTTCATAGAGTGACACCTGATACCCTTCCAGAACTGTTACTACCGTTCGATGACTCTTCTTTGTTTGAGTAAACTTCTTCATCCGTCCAGAGACAAGTTTGAGCTGAAAATAATGAAGCTCGAGAGGGGTGGAAGTTACGTGGACGACAAAGATTGTAGCTGGGTTAGTGAATTTAATCTTGTCCGTTGAATATAATAACAACATGTCTGTTGCAACCCCTGATTCTTCGCTCCCCACTGGTACAATACATTCTTGAAGATGATTTTTGGCTTGTAAGGCTTGCTGGAGGCCCACGAGATCAAGTGAAATATAGTGAACAAAAGAATGAAGAATCAAACAAATGCACACATACAACTTTACGTTACGACCAGAACCCCCATCATGACCGTCCAATTCGTCATCGTGGTCACCAACGGTACCATCACTATGAAGCTGCGCGTGTCTTCAAGTCAAGACGCCTCTGCCTCGGGGGTTCTTGAGAGCAGTCGAGTACCGGGAAATGGTGGACTCGCGAGAGTGGTGAATGGACGAGCTGTGGTTGTAGTGGTGGTAAGCTGCGATCATTCTCTCGGATCTCAGTCTCGGATCCATCTTTACCATCTCCTCGATTTTCACCTTATTTCTTTTTCCAATGGATCATACTTCTCGTCTTACCGTCGTAACCGACAACGGCACTGGGTAGACTAAGATGGGTTTTGCACGAAGTATATTGGCCGACAAGGTGGTGACCATGGCTGCCACGTGGAGTCGTTAAGGCTCGTGCTTTCTAAATCAGTATTCGCATGCATCATGTAAAAAAAATCAAGTATCGTCCATGGCGATATCATGTGGATCTACGAAAGTTATCAACGTGTTGGAAGGATCGAGCAATTCGGTCGACTAAGAGAGTGAACATGTCGTCTGACTCAATTCATGATTGTTTTACATATGTTCAGTGTTGTAGATTAGATTCAGTCGATCAGGTGTTGATAAATCTTAGGATTCTGCCACGTAGACTGAGGAAAGTCCTCGTTTATTAAGCCGGAATGTTAACTAGGGACCTCATCCAGTCGACATCAAACGTTATAAAAGGTCCAAATATTGATGCATTATTTCAGTGATCTAGATGCGAGCTGTCGAGTCAGCTGGGGTCTGATTTCGTTGGATATTATCGGTCTTCATCGGATAGAATGACCATGTGATAAAATACGGGTGGACCGATAGAAGACCAGGATGTAGTCCAGTCGTCTGGCAATGAACACGAGCTTGGTGGTGTCTTCATGCAAGGTAAAGGTCTAATTGGGGTATTCACTTTCAATCCATTTGATCTGATAAAGGTCTACGAGAGTCTCCACTCTATAAGACCTTTATAAAAGTCTGGACCTAATGAGGGTTCATTAGTACGGTCGACTAGACCCGATGAAGGACCAACAGGGTCCCCATTCCTCATTCTAAAGACCTGATAGAGGTCGACTGGACCTAATTAAGGCATATGAAATTCTTCATTATACTAGATATATGATGGAGGATTCCCTACGTAGTCTGGAGCTAATGGTAATCATATATTTCATATAGAGAATAGGTAACGATCATTTCATGTCGACTAGAGAATATGACAAACCTTTCATGTTTTCTGGAAGAGATGACAGTCCTTCCATGACTTAAGGAGGAGACGACAATCCTTCAATGTAGTCTGGAGGAGATGATAGTCCTTCTATGTAGTCTGGAGTAGAAAATTATTATTTCTACATCGTCTGGAGAAGATAACAGTCTTTATACTTGCTTTAGAGTTGATAGCAACTTATCCATGTCGTATGGAGGATATGGCTATCTTTTCACGTCATTAGGAGTTGATGATTTATAGGAAATGAATATCCGATGACATCTCGGCTCGACTTTATTTATTTGTAGTCTGACTCCAGATAGATTGGAGAGAATTGCTCATTTGAACTCCTATATTTCCTTTCACATGGAAGATGTGACTTATCGTGATCGGTCGGCCGGAGAAATATGGTAGCTCTTTTGGTGATTAAGTGGATGGTCGTCCGATGGTTGATTTTCACTGGTTGAATGCTCATAAGAGACCAGATCAAATGATAGGATTGTTGGGGTGACCCGTAGCCTCGGGCCATTGGGAGGTTGAAGAAATGTGTTCCAATGTTTGTGATTATCTTTTTGAAGGATGGGAAATTTGGTGATCATAAGATCTGGAGTCTGCTCGTTGCGTGACGACATAAAAGTATGGGCGTTTGCAAAGATTGTAGATGGAGAGATCTTTGCATGCTATGAATCGCTATGGCCCCACGGTGGGCGCCTAACTGTAGACGCTGGTTTTTGCCCGACGTCCACAATCGAGATTTCATAAAGAGGGGCACTAACGATCCTGCAAAATAAAGAAGTTGGGTGAGCATGTAGGGTCTACACCACAGGTGTGGTGGATGCCGTAGGCACTCCGACTCCCAAGTCAGTGATGGTAGTGAGGTGCAAAGGTCGTAGAAGATGGAGCAAGGTCAGATGTTACCTTGGTCCCTGTAGACTGCCGTGTGGGCGGTAGGTGGGTGGTGATGAGAGCTATGGAACGAGTGTTCAGAGATTCTGAGTATGAGAGCTATGGAACGAGTGTTCAGAGATTTTGGGTATGTGAGCTTTGGAACGAGTGTTCAGAGATTCTGAGTATGAGAGCTTCCCCCCTCCTCATGGAGCCCTGTTTCCTATATCTACATGCTCCAGTAACGTGTGCCTTTATTGCCATTTGATTGCTCGTCCGTTGGGATCATGATAACGGTCGACTTCATGAAGTGCAATTACTGCGTTTTGCCCATTGTAGGCTGGAACGGATGGGTTATGAATGGTGTTTATGAGCCTGGGCGTTATGTGGACTGGCATGGGGTGAGCCCCGATTATGGTTTGGGCACATGGTATTTACCAGGCCTGGGCTTGTTAATCTCTGGGGCCTCTATATACTCAAACCTCGAGACTTCCTTTTGAGATAGAAGCTTGGGCCTGGGTCTTATGTTGGAGAGTCTGGGGTTCGTTCAGTTGGGCCTGAAGCAAAATGACGAAATTGCCCTTGGACCAAATTTGGCTCGTACAACGACTATTATAAATAATGGTGATTATTTATAAATCGTTTAACTGTTAAACGAAAAATACATGCAAATGGGCTGAACCGTCATTTCCTAATTAGTGTGTATTTCTGTTTAATATTTGATATTATTAAATACACATTAATTAATTATCAAATTATGATATTTGACATATATCATTAATAGATGTATTTGAGATATTTAAAGTAAATATAATACATATATTTGAGATATTTGTATTTAATTAATTAATTATTTATTTAATTGTAAGATGATTAAAGTAATTAAAATATAAATATCTTACCAAATGATATTTATGGGAAATGATTAACAAGTGTTTTTTGTTGACTTTTTCATTAAAAGAAAATGTTATCAAAATGGTTTTGATAACTTAGATATTTGTTTTTTAATTTGTTGAAAATTGAAATATCTATTTTCTTTTTTAATAGTCATTTTCGGCTAGGGGTGGCAAAACGAATCAACGAATCGAATCCTAAACGAATCGAATCAAAATATGATGGATTCGTATTCGATTCGTTTATTAAACGATTCGAATACGAATATTCGTATTCGTTTAGTCAATGATATTATTTAATAAAATAATTTACCACACTTGATTTACATTAATTCTTCATAAATATATACATATGAAATATGTAATTAATATATTTACTAAAAATACCTCACCAAATATCGAAAATATTAATTTTTCTATGATAATTAGCTATAATTTCTCGAATCTTAAATGAAAATTAACAAGAACTTGTAAATAAAAATAATAAAACGAATCTTAAACGAATAAACGAATAAACGAATCAATGAACTTAAATTCATATTTGATTCGTTTAATAAACGAATCGAATCGAATCGACCCATTTATTAAACGAATCCATTTTTTCAAACCCGTATTCGCTTTAAGTGAATTGAATCGAACGAATAAACAAATCCTGACCCAAATTGCTACCCCTATTTTCGGCCACACCCTCTATAATATATAAAGTGTTATATTTTTCATAAGTTTAACCTAGTTCTAAGCCTCCAAAAATAAAACATAAGAAGTTAGAGAGAAAAAGTGAAAAACCTTGAAGAACAACCAAAGAAAGCAAAGGATTAAGTAAGTTTTTCCAACTTTCTATTAGAGGGAAATTTGTTCCTTTTGTTCTAGGCTATAACATAACTTGTTCTTAAGTTTTTCTACTCTTTCTTGTTTATGTTTTTAGTGTTGGAAATTTTGAACATGGGTGTTTGCATGTATGATAGTTAAAGAAAGCTTATAAGTTGTTACTAAGCATTCTTTTGGTCATTTGATGATCTAGTTGCCATTCTAGAGTTTTTGAGCCACTCCTTGGTGACCTAGAATTGTTCTAGAGTTATTTCAAAGTGGTGAGACTTGTTTGGTGTTGTAAAGAATGAACTAAAGTGTTGGATTTTAAAGATTTGGTAAAATTACTCAATTTGATGAAATTGAAAAATTAGGGTTCTTAACCCTCTCCAAATTTGGGGCTTTTCATATATGTAGTGTATTATGATGCATATAAATTTTTGGGATGATTGGATTTGATCTTGATGTGTTTTGAACATTGAAAAAGCAAAATTCACAATTTTGCCCAATAAGGGCCTCACGGTAATTATACAAAAATTTGGGGTTTATGTTGCAAATATAATTTTGATTGTATTAGATATGTTTGAAATCATTTTAGAAATGATTTAGAATCATCCAAAATTATATTTGACAATTTTAGGACTAAAATGATTATTTACAAAGTATTGGGGCATTTCGGTAATTACTAAGAAATTTGATCTCTTGAGTAATTTTTCAGAATTTAACAATTGGGTAATTAAATAAATAAGTTTATTTAACTGACCCAAGAAAAATTTTGAAATCGAAAAATTTTGATTTTCCGCGTTTACGCTGCGTTACCGATATTCCCCCTTAAAACCCCAACAAAATGGTATCAGAGCGAGTCTGATTCTTGGCCCCTGATATGATTAGCCCTTTAAATCTAATTTTTATTCTTGTCTTTGCTTAATACATGCATGCTTTAATTTAATTTGATTAAATTTAAAGTGTATGACACTTTATGGAATATCCCCGCTTAATAAGGTTTTAAAGTAACTAGTATTTGGAATACTTGTTTCTTGGTCCGTCTTGTCAATACAGTTTATGAATATTTTTCCATGACTACATCCGAGACCGTGCCTCTGCTGTGAGAGTGTAGCCGATAGAGATTTATTTATGCTGGATGTATATCAGATACTAGATAAATTCAAGCGAAAGCGGAATCCTGTACGTGCCCTAGCTGTCAGGATTACGCAAGTAGCTTGAGTTTATCATTGACGAGTTTAACCTTGGTACGTCTCCTTGTGGACCTGCCCTAGCAGTGACAACGAGAAACAGCCAGGAGTGACAGCGAGTGTGATTGACATGAGTTGTCTACCTGTGAATATATGTAGGCGAGACCGTGCCTCTGCTGTGAGTCAAAATATATTCATGAGGTCCACTTCCTATTATGGAATTCGATTTAATTATTGAATTCTCATTTTTTCCGTTGGGGATTACGGTATTACGTAAACTAATGGGAGGCACTGCTAAGTTTAAAATATTCCATAACTTAGGCAGTGTGTACTGTTATGGAAATTGTCGCTTGTTTGTTTCTTTATTCTATTGTTTAGATAGAATTAAACTTTTATTTCACTACTTACATATTTTGATATGTTATCTGACTTGACTCTTGGTTGCAGTTATTCTAGAATAGGTTCTAGATACTACTAGACTATGATATTATTAGATTGGTCTAAACCATCGGGAACTGTTGTTCTGATTTTCTTGAAAAATCAAGATGGTTAGTGACTTAGTTTCTAAGTCATGACAGATAATCTAGATAGATATCCCTTTTATGATATTATTCTGTAGAGAGAATAGTTCTTGTGTAGTAAGAATTGACACGAATAAGTTCATGTCTCGAGATTCTAGACTGGCATTAAGAAAGCCCTATTAGGTATTTGTTTATCTAGTAATGACGTTTCTTAGCTTTAATGACATTTAGAGGCAATGTGTCTGACACAATTTGCTAATAAGTTATTTGCAATTGTTGTGAATAGTTGAATGCAAATAGTAAAGTTAAAGAAAGGAGATGCGTATAGTTGTGTATAGAAAATATCGATTTTCACAATACTACAACTATAGGTATTGAATACCAGATCTCCCGTCTAGTTATTTAAAATATTAGTTAATGATTGTTTTGATAATTGATATCGGAACTTGCGACTATTGGATAGTTACTTATTCTTTATAAATAATTGTTATATATTTTAAATATAATTAATAGTGTCATT
>SKCR01002905.1:0-17256 GCA_019454045.1 Zanthoxylum bungeanum | reverse complement strand
AGATTTTAATTCGGGCAACGAATTAATTAGAATTAATCGTTAGCGACGTGAATAGTGATTTCGCTAGGTAACATTTAATTACGACGCGACGGAAAATTCGTTAATTTGGAATTAGCGAACACCGAGCCCGAGAGTGATTGCGAACGGCATTCGCATTTCCAATTCGAGCGCGGCACGCAAGTCACATCAAGCGTCAAATCATTAGTCACATCATACGTCAAATCAATTGTCACTTTGAGTGATGTGACTTGACAACATGTCACTTTATTAAAGTGATGTGATGGGACTTAAGTAAAAAGTAGAAGTGATATGGTTGTTGGAAAAAGCATTAATAACTTTACTTTTTGACTTTTGGTATTTTGGAAAATTGAAAAGGTTGTATATGAGTTATTTTATTTTTTGGAAAAATATATAAAACCAAAATTACATTTTCCTTTTGATCTATAACTCTCTCTCTCATTTACGGTTTCTTGTAGAAACCAATTTCCCCCTCTCTTCTCTCTTCCCCTCCACGGCTCACTGCCGATTTCTCCAAAAAATTTTGGTTTTTAGACGAATTTGTGAGAAGCAACGCAGAAGATGAACAAGTGCTAGCACACACCTTGGGTTATACATAGGTGATAGGGAAACGAATTGTGAGCTTGGAAAGCTTGAAGTTTGAGCTTCAATGGAGTCTTGCATGGCCGATTTTTTGGTGAGCATCAAAACAGCCCCCCACCGGATCCAGCAATTCAAGAAGACCCAAAACCGAGCTTCATGAGGAGGAAAAGATGTCTTGTCTTTCCTAGAATCAAAACCCATCAATGTGAGTATTATTCCGCCTTAATCCTTGGTGTATTCAACTCGTTGTATCATGTTTGTGATACTTGGGAATGATTGAAAAACTCTACACATGGACTACTAAACAACCTTCGAATGATGAAAAGGGCCCTAAACACAAAGATGGCTATTGGCATTATTCAGAAGAAAGCTTTTGGCCCAACTGCCATAAAAGCATGTTTGGACTCGTCCAGTTTTTTTGTTTTTAAATTGCCAACAAAAACCCATAACTCATGATAAAAAGTCCATTGAATCAAATGGACGATGGTCCTAAACGCAATCATAAAGAGATAATCTCTATTAGTCATATAAGTAGGGTTCTGTTGGATAATATGACCCATAGCGTCACTATTTGTACAGATCACGGTGTTGTTGTACAAATTAACTATGTGACAAGGAATTGCACTCTCATCATTTGTGATTAGATCACCATAGATGTATAAATGAAGAGAGGTCCATATGATTAGTTCCTGGATTGAGATGATATGAGACAGTATCAATCCCCGAAGGATTAATCATTAAATATCCCTAGCCGAAGTATTATCGAGACTGGACATCGATAATGCGGAATAGGCTAGTATTGCACTTGTGCGCGTTGTGAGGGCACAACGGCATAGTTCTCATATATATAAGTATTGGATACTTATGCAAGTGCGATAGGAGGTTGTGTTTCACCGATGGTACGGGAAACAGCTTCGCTCTGGATAGACCCCTCGGAATCCCATTGGTATTATGACTATGTGTCTATGGGAGGCCGAAATCGAGGTAGGTGTGTATAGTCTTAACCTGAGACTTGCATCGCTAATACTTGCGATAATCGGTAGACTTTGGTCTTGGTGGTACAGGGCTTTAACCGGTTCTGTGTACACCGCTTCTGGGTTTATCAGAGAGTCGTAGTGTATTGGGTGTGATGTCGAGACGGAAGTGTCACTTCAGTCATATTGGAGTTGATGTCACGCAGGATATGGTACTAGTGCTCTTGAGTGTTGCGCAACCAATCGGGATATTGTGACCAGGTCATGTATATCCGATTATAGAGACTATGTTACCAGACATCCGACATGTGCTTCGGACGGGGCAGACACTTATCCAGCCCCAGCCCTAGCACGTGATTATCCGATACTGGGCCGATATACACAATACTACGGTATACTACGCTTGATACAGATCTATATATATTCCTGTAAGAATATTTCTGGAGAATTGGGTAGGCATGGCGTTTTGCTAGAGGCTAACCTTGTCTTGTAAATCGATATAAACGTAGTACGAGGTACTTACGTGTTCGGACAGTCCGACGATCGTATTTACTGCCAACATATCCGGAGATCTCATGGGTCGGTTCCTGAAGATTCACCGATGACGTATTACTCGCACTTTGATTAATCTGGGATTAATTAGAAGAGAGATAGAATTAATCTGGGATTAATTCGATGAGAGAGAAAATTAATCTGGGATTAATTACGGAGATATTTTATCTCGGATAAAAATATAATAAAGAGAGAGAACGATTATTATTTGGAATTAATCGATAAAATTAATATATTGATATATTAATCGAAATTGGATTTCGACGCGGAATAAAATTAGATTTTAATTCGGGCGAACGAATTAATTTAGAATTAATTCGTTAGCGACGTGAATAGTGAATTCGCTAGGCGTAATCACTTAATTACGACGCGACGGAAAATTCGTTAATTTGGAATTAGCGAACCCGAGCCCGAGAGTGATTGCGAGCGCATTCGCATTTCGAATTCGAGCGCGGCACGCGAGTCACATCAAGCGTCAAATCGCTAGTCGCGTCAATCGTCAAATCAATTGTCACTTTGAGTGATGTGACTTGACAATATGTCACTTTATTAAAGTGAATAGATGTGATGTGAAAAGTTGATGGATATGACTAAAGTGAAAAGTTAAAAGTGAATGGATATGAAAAGGTTTGGAATAAATATATATATGTTTTAGATTTTTGGAAAATAAATGAATAAATATATATTATTTTTTCTTTTCCCCTTTTTACTCTTTTTCCTCTCTCTCTTACATGCAGTACACGGTTTCTCTCTCTCCCTCTCTTTTCTCTTTCATCTCCTTCACGCATGGTGCGATTTCTTCTCCTTTTCTGGTTTGACCGAGCATTGAGAAGCAAAAGAAGAATACAAGTGCTAGCACACACCTTGAGTGATACATAGGTGATAGGGAAGTGATTCCGTGAGCATGGAAGCTTGAAGCTTGAGCTTCAATGGAGCTCATCAATGGCCGAACATGGAGGAACCGAACCAGTCCAAACGAGCATTCCACTGCCTTGGAGAGCTGTTGCCGTGAGCTTGGAGATGCAAAAACGCATCTTGTTTTCATTTCATCAAAACCGAAATTCAATGTGAGTATATTCCGCACCTCCTTTGTGTGTTCATATGCGGTTTTTTATGCATGTTTGTGATCTTGGGACTTTGATTTAACCCTTTCAATGGTATCTTGAGCTTTTGATGCATGAAAACCGAATTAGGGTTCTTGAGCAAATTGGGGCTTTTTGATTTTAGCTTGATTCTGACAAATTGATTCTTTAAGAATGCTTATATTTGATTAATTTGAGTTATATGTAATCAATTTGATAAAAAATTGATTGGATTGATTTTCCCCAATTTGCTTATTTTTGGTCAAACCTTTAATTTGGGTAAACTCGATTTAGGCATGATTTGGTTGAATTGTTTGATGAAGTATGCTTGAATGAGGTTGAATTGAAGTTGTGCATGATCAATTTCAAGAAAATTGGGATTAGATCAATTTTCCCCAATTCTTAGGTTGAACATGAAACTTGAAATTGGGAAAATGTGTTTGAGCATGTTTTAATTGAATTGGATGTTTAAGTATGCTTAGAACATGTTTAATTGAGATTGTGTGTGATCAATTTCATGAAATTGGATTGGATTCAATTTTCCCCAAATTGAAGGCTTGGCCGAAAATTGCATAACCCTAATGTCTTGGTAATTTTGTTTTGTTTGATCATTGGATGACTTAAAACAATTGGTTAATGTTGTTTGAAGTTCAATTGGATTGAATTTTGATTTGGAACATTTTTCCCTTTTAAAGTGGCTTGGCCGAATCTAAATGAACATGAAATTCATTGTGATTTTTTGTTTTAATTCATTGGATGAATTGAATTGATTTGGGAAATTAAGATTGTGGACTCAATTGGATTGAAACCGAATCGAATTGAAAAACCCCTAATTGCCGAGACTTGAAAGCATGTTAATTGGGTTTGATTTTGATTGAATTGTGTTGGACACTATTTGGTTGTTAAAGTGCATGATTAATTAGGCTAATTGATATTTAGAAATGTTAATTGGGTAATTGATTGTGTATTACACTTAGGTTAATTAATTGTGAAATTTGGAATTTTATAAGTTAATTAATTTGGGCTTGATTTTGGAAATTGGGCTTGTTAGGTTGTAATTGGGCTTTGGGCTTTGTTGTAACAAAGTTGGGTTTAGGCAAAATTGGTTGGATCCAATTAGGCCCAAAACCGAATCCAAAAGGTCCAATTATGACTTAATGGACCTTAATTATTTAATTGGGCCTAATGGGCCAAAATTAATTTAAAGGCTTATGGGGTAACTCCCGGATTGGATTTTGGTTGTTCGGTTTGACCCGAGTTGACCAAAAGTCCACGCCTATAGAAATTAATTAAAAGCCCATTGGACTTTAATTAAATAAAACATTAGATGTTAGTCGGGCTTTGAGACCCGTTGCGATTAAATTTGGAATTTAAGTCGTAAAGGTTCGTTAATAAAAGTGTAATATTTAATTTAGAATTAAATAATGAATTAGAATTAAATACGTATTAAATTGGATTTAATTATGTAATTTAATTTAATTCGTAGAAATTGTACTTTGAGTACGTGTTCGAAAAACGAGTTTGACTCGAACAAAAATCAAATCTTTGTTTGAACATTGGATGATCACTAATAATCAAGATTAATTAATTTGATTGATTGATTGATAACATGCTTGTATGAATACATGGTTGTGATGTTTGAATAATGTATATCGGATGGATATTAGTCGGGTTGGGCGATTTTGGAAATTGTAATAAATTTGATTTATTAAATTGGACCTGCGTGTCCAGCCTTATCTCCTATTTCTTTGTATTCTCTTCTCACATATTCCCCTCCATGTAAAAGAGGTTTCTTTAGAAGTGTGTAGTGTAACGGGTTAGAATAGTAACGGGTAGAAGTAATACAAGTGCTAGCGGGAGAGAGAAAGTGAGAGATTTGATCTAGGATCAATGTAAAATATCCATCCGCATATCATTATTATTTTATTTCATACTCGCTTTATTATGTGTTAGAATGCATGCTTAATGGTGTATGATGATGAGACCTTAACAAAGATAATTAAATTGGTAGCCAATTTGCACGCGAAAAACCCTCGTTAAATATCATGCGTTTTTCCTTCCATTGAGTGATTCTTACTCAAGATCCGAGATTGGCAGGGGTTGTTGGCCAAAGTCAAGCCCTTGTCCATCAAAGATGTGTTTAATCACGAGGCTTTGTTCCATATCGGTGTCGTGTCCAAGTTGTGGTTTGTTGGCCAAAGTCAAGACCACTTCTTGTCCATTGACATTGATTACGAAGCTTCCATGTCAATGGGTCCGCGCTTGACTGGGATCACTAGGTTTGTTGTGCCAAAGCCAAGGCCTAGTTGATTCAGAGGAAAAAGGTTAGGGTATACATTCGATGTATAGGCATATATAAGATATATGTTTGGGACTTGGATGTCCACCTACTGGATCTAGGAGTTGGATAAGATCCAATTGATCTTAGAGATCTCTACCTAGTTAATTATCATACAATTTGTTGGCCAAAGTCAAGATTGTGTGATATTTAACAGGATCCTAGCCCACTAGGAAACACGGTTTCCCGAGTACTCGACAGAGGGTTAGAGGCTCGACGAAAAATAGTGGGAGGCAAGAATTGAATTTGCAATACTCGTTCAATTACTCGCCGTATGCGCTCATTTAAATTATTTCGTCATTAGATTAAATGTTAGTTAGACTAATATTTAAATTGTTGTTTTAATAAACAGTTGGACTGTATTATACTTGATTATATATAATTGGATTATATTAATCAATATATTTGAATTAATTAATTTCAGTTTACAGTTGATTTTATAATTGGATTATAGTAATCAATGTAATTGAGGTTAATTAATTTGGATTATATTTGATTATATAGTTGGACTATTATAATCATTATAATATATAAAGTACCACTAATCGTTGATTAAATAGTTGGACTATTGTAATCAAGATAAAATTGAAAAGTTGGATATTTAAATATAATCTAGGATTAAAATATTTTAAATGATTTAATTTTCAAATTGGGAATAAATAATAAGTTACTTTATTTGATAAAATAACTCATTATACCTTAAGCCCAAAATTAAGCAAGATAAGTAGAGCATAAAATCTTTGGAAGATTTTGTGATGATGACTTTAATGCTTAATTTAATATACTTGTCATAAATCTAATTTTGGATTTAAGAAGTATTAAAATTGCAATTTATAATTCTTGGAGAATTAATTGACTATTCATGTAAAGTCAAAGTTTGCAATTAGGCATGTAGCACGAGGTGCACGTTCCTTTCAATATTCTAAAAACCCAAGGCTTGGCCTAAGGTTCCTAAAATATGAAAAGGATAATTGACATATCCCAAAGTGACTACCATTTGGATATGGAAGACACGAAGGAATTAAAGAAAGGGCGGCTCTAACTAACTTAAAAATGTTTGTCTTAGTTATGTTCACAGCTAGTATTGAAATTAGATTTTAAATACTTAGTGTGGTACATAAAATATATGTATTGATATTCAGAATCTGCTTTGAGCAGGATACTGACTTCAAGCTGAGATTGCTCTGCGAATCGGAAACGGGACGAAAGTCGCTGTTTCGACCGTAGATACCTAAGTTTAGGAACTACCCTTCGGGTATGTACTTGAATTAGGAACTGTTATAATGTAACCAGTTTGACTAGAGACATTATCTCTTTATCAGTGTTTAATCCGTTGCGGATAAAACCTTTATATTATAGAACACTGAGTGTTTTATTATATAAAGATGATACTGAGATAAATATATTAGATATAAATAACAGAATTTATATTTTGAATATAAATAAAAATCTCAAACATATAAATTGACAAATAAATAGCTCAAATTGATTTGATCAATAGAGACTTATTTGTGGCATTGTTGTCTAGGACACAATTTAATTAGACTCGTATATCCACACTTTTGAAGAGTGGGTACTAGGACTGATTTGACTATTCAAATAAGGTCTGCGAATCTAGTTTATTAGGTAAAGTACCTAAAATACTATTTGCTTGGTAATAGTGATAGTGCCACCGATCTGTTAGCCCTATTCATGGTGAAGTAAGTGGGCCCATATCTAGCTAGGCTAGATGTGAACATGAATATTTCGTGACCTTAACGGATGTGGCATCACGTTATGGTTATGTGTTTCTTTTGAAGAACACAAATCAGAAACTTTAAAGTTTCGACACGAAATACATAAACAGATCGGCTATAGCATTATTCCGCCACGGTAAGACGTAATGGAAAATACTTTAGCAGTAAGTTTCTCGTATACTTGAAAGAGTATAGTATTCTTTCAATGAGGACTCCTCTTGGAACACGTCATTTTGACGGGTGTCCGAACAGGATTAACTGAATTTTGTTAGACATAATAAGGTTAATCACGAGTCGCTTTGAGCTACCATTTCCTTCAATAGGATATGTACTAACAGTGCAAAACTTATTTAGAATAAGGTTCCATATAAATCTGTTTGACAGATATCGTATAGGATATGAACAGGAAAGAAACGAGGTTTCTCATTCCTGACAATTTGGGTATGCTAGGCATAACGTTTGGATGATACCAAACTAAAGACCCAAATTGGATAAGTGCCAATAGGTTATCCTATGGGAAACCATAAGTATAGTACTTATACATCTCACATGAGAACAATTGATTGTTGCTCTCCATGCGGTTTTCCTAAGAGGAATACCGATATGCAGTGGTAAGTGGGAGGATAGTATAACTCGATGAAAATCGGAGTAATAATGTTCTAGGCACTGAATCTTAATGGAACATATATAGTTCATCAAGGATGAAACTATACCATTAATCTTCGAATACACAAGAACAAAGGAAGTGATACGAGGTATCGACTCCCTATTATGACAAAGTGTCATGAGTCCGAAATGGATTCCATGTATATCAATAAGTTTGGATACTAGTTGATGTACCACAAGGCATTGTGCCTATTGGTACTATAAGTCTTCAAGGAAGACGTACATGGATGGCAATATACCAACGTATAAAGCTAGGCTTTTAACGGAAATGTATCGTTATCGACATTGTGATTGATTACGATTCAACCTTTTACCTATTGCCACTGTAGATCCATTTGGATGATGCTTGCTGACGCGAGCATAAGTTCTTGGAATTATCATTTTGATGCAATCATAATGGTGTATGATTTAATTCAAAATGAAAATGATTCTAGTGTAAATAAGAGGGTTAGTGGGAGCGCACTGACAGTGGCTGTCCTATAAAATAATGATAATACGTCATTTCTTGGAAATGATATTCCCATAAAATAAATGTCGGCGAAAGCTTGGCTTTCGAAATACTCTCCGTGGATCTGTACATTGAAAAATGTACAAGACCTGGTGTATCATACGCTTTGAGCATATGGATTCACAAACAGGACAATCCGAGTGATAGTCACTGGATTGATGTTAGGAACATCCGTTAGTATCTTAGAGAACTAAGGATGCTGTCTTAGTCTATGGAGTAGGAGAACTTGAAGTGACTGGGATCACTGTAGCAAGTTTCCTATAACCGATAAAGACGACTAAAAGTCGCAAATGGTACTATACAGTTTAAATAACGGTGCAGTGAGCTGGAAATATTCCGAGCAAGATAACTGTTGCCGAATTAACAACAAATGCGGATTATTGCTGCAGCTGAGGCAGCAATAGAAGCCATTTGGATCGATAATAAATCTAATTAGATTAGATATAGTTCTGTTAGCAGCTGAGCTAGGCGTCAGCACAGGCTAAAGAATTAAAGGTCTCATCGACGATCCAGATATATACTTCTATATCATCTGATTCGTTCGGATCATACATCGTGGCGATGTGATGATCGTGTAAATCGCGTCAGACGATAATTAAGCAAATCCGCTGACGAAAACATTTCCTCAGCAATTTGAGCGAATTGTACATAGTTCGGGTGTTAGACACTCGAGTGACTGGCTATGTGCCAAGTGGGAGATTGTTGGATAATATGACCCATAGCGTCACTATTTGTACAGATCACGGTGTTGTTGTACAAATTAACTATGTGACAAGGAAATTGCACTCTCATCATTTGTGATTAGATCACCATAGATGTATAAATGAAGAGAGGTCCATATGATTAGTTCCTGGATATAGATGATATGAGACAGTATCAATCCCCGAAGGATTAATCATTAAATATCCCTAGCCGAAGTATTATCGAGACTGGACATCGATAATGCGGAATAGGCTAGTATTGCACTTGTGCGCGTTGTGAGGGCACAACGGCATAGTTCTCATATATATAAGTATTGGATACTTATGCAAGTGCGATAGGAGGTTGTGTTTCACCGATGGTACGGGAAACAGCTTCGCTCTGGATAGACCCCTCGGAATCCCATTGGTATTATGACTATGTGTCTATGGGAGGCCGAAATCGAGGTAGGTGTGTATAGTCTTAACCTGAGACTTGCATCGCTAATACTTGCGATAATCGGTAGACTTTGGTCTTGGTGGTACAGGGCTTTAACCGGTTCTGTGTACACCGCTTCTGGGTTTATCAGAGAGTCGCAGTGTATTGGGTGTGATGTCGAGACAGAAGTGTCACTTCAGTCATATTGGAGTTGATGTCACGCAGGATATGGTAATAGTGCTCTTGAGTGTTGCGCAACCAATCGGGATATTGTGACCAGGTCATGTATATCCGATTATAGAGACTATGTTACCAGACATCCGACATGTGCTTCGGACGGGGCAGACACTTATCCAGCCCCAGCCCTAGCACGTGATTATCCGATACTGGGCCGATATACACAATACTACGGTATACTACGCTTGATACAGATCTATATATTCCTGTAAGAATATTTCTGGAGAATTGGGTAGGCATGGCGTTTTGCTAGAGGCTAACCTTGTCTTGTAAATCGATATAAACGTAGTACGAGGTACTTACGTGTTCGGACAGTCCGACGATCGTATTTACTGCCAACATATCCGGAGATCTCATGGGTCGGTTCCTGAAGATTCACCGATGACGTATTACTCGCACTTTGATTAATCTGGGATTAATTAGAAGAGAGAGATAGAATTAATCTGGGATTAATTCGATGAGAGAGAAAATTAATTTGGGATTAATTACGGAGATATTTTATCTCGGATAAAATATCGTTAAAGAGAGAGAACGATTAATTTGGAATTAATCAATAAAATTAATATATTTGATATATTAATCGAAATTGGATTTCGACGCGGAATTAAAATTAGATTTTAATTCGGGCGAACGAATTAATTTAGAATTAATTCGTTAGCGACATGAATAGTGAATTCGCTAGGCGTAATCACTTAATTACGACGCGACGGAAAATTCGTTAATTTGGAATTAGCGAACCCGAGCCCGAGAGTGATTGCGAGCGCATTCGCATTTCGAATTCGAGCGCGGCACGCGAGTCACATCAAGCGTCAAATCGCTAGTCGCGTCAATCGTCAAATCAATTGTCACTTTGAGTGATGTGACTTGACAATATGTCACTTTATTAAAGTGAATAGATGTGATGTGAAAAGTGATGTGATATGACTTAAAGTTAAAAAAAAAAGTGATGGAATATGAAAAGGTTTGGAATATATATATGTTTTATTTATTTTTTGAAAATAAATGAATAATATATATTATTTTTCTTTTCCCCTTTTTACTATTAATTCGGTCCTCTCTCTCTTACATGCAGTACACGGTTTCTCTCATCTCCCTCTCTTTTTCTCTTCTTCATTCCTTCACGCATGGTGCGATTCTTCTCCTTTTGTTCTGGTTTGACCGAGCATTTGAGAAGCAAAAGAAGAATACAAGTGCTATCACACACCTTGAGTGATACATAGGTGATAGGGAAGTGATTCCGTGAGCATGGAAGCTTGAAGCTTTGAGCTTCAATGGAGCTCATCAATGGCCGAACATGGAGGAACCCGAAGCAGTCCAAACCGAGCATTCCACTGCCTTGGAGAGCTGTTGCCGTGAGCTTGGAGGATGCAAAACGCATCTTGTTCTTCATTTCATCAAAACTGAAATTCAATGTGAGTATATTCCGCACCTCCTTTGATGTGTTCATATGCGGTTTTTATGCATGTTTTGTGATCCTTGGGACTTTGATTTAACTCCTTTCAGTTCACACGTGGGTTTGTGAGGGTGTAGACAAAGGCTCTCGTCGGTGAAGGATTTCCCACAACTACGTCTCCCCACTCAAGGGTTTGAGCTACCAAGTGAGCACACCTTTTTTATACGCTAAGGTACGTGCCAACGAGTTATGATGCATGACTGACAGTCAGATTGATTTCCTATTGAAGATTCCCCAGATGGAGGGTGGAGCAGACTCTCTTAAATACCCAAGCCTCTTAGGCTCTTATCGCCTTGGTGACATGAATAAACAATAGGTCCTCCAAATTAGTCCATCATGGTTAGCTTCGAGTAAATGATTATCTAGGTGTCTTCACAGTTTTTCCTTATAGAAATGTAGTGAATGAAGGAAGACACCAAACCATTACCTAGCTCTAACAGTGCCTTTGATTAAACCCCTTCAACCCACTGTAGACACGATTAACTAAAACAAAAATCACAAACATTACAAGGTAATATTTCCGGGCCGATTCTCTATCCCCAATGGAGTCGCCAGACTGTACGACACAGAAATTGGTGACGCTGTTCCAGGCTCGCGGCCTAGTCGGGAGTACGGAGTAGCCCGCGAGGGACTAAACTGGAGAAATAAAATGGAGTCGCCACCCAGTGTGAACCGGGAAAGGATTTAAGGCCGCACTCACCCCTCGCAAGGGAAGACCTCAAACCGTTGGGTTCGGAATGGTCCCTTACTTATGCCACTTGCAATGAACGGATTTGTGCAATAATCTAACCAAGTCTACTGACCGGCGTAAACACACACGTATAACGCAAGCGTACGTATCGTTCAAGTAGTATAAAAAGTATCGATCCCACGAGGACTTAAAACCTTTTTGTTATCAATTTATTGGGCCAAATGATTACCAGTATCTAACAAGTTGTTTGATTGATTTGGAATGGCGATGATTCTAAATTTAAAGACAAATAACTGAAATTGCTTAAAAGTAGATTTTAAAGAAATTCAATATTAAAAACTATCCAGGGTTGTGATTTATTTCAATATTATTTAAAAGATGAAGTAGTTATCTTATAGTTGGGTAAAATATCAATTATTAACCTGGAACACTAACTTATGTAAAAGCCTCTTCCGATGGTCAATTACAAATACCCAGTATAACCCAATTGAACCATATTCCTATGTCAACCACATTACCTGGATTCATTAAGTCTAAGTTCCAATTATGGCTACCCCCGCCCTACAGGTATATTCCTATCCTGTAAGGAAATCTATTAAAGGGTTATCTATCCTCAAGGAAGATCGTGGGCTATTGAGTCTAAGGTCTTAAACTTAAAATCCCTATGTCTAGTTCATTTTAAGTTTACCTAATCTATTTAATTAATGGCCAGTTAATTAAAGAGCATTAAGATTAAGACTCAATAAATAAATCTTTAAATTACCCAAACTATAATTTAACCCTTATAAACCAGTTTAATTGAAATTCATCACAACCCTAGATAACTAACTTAGCTACGACACATAACTAGGGCTAAAAACTTAAAAGACTTAAAATAAAATTGCATAAAGTAAATGTAGTAAAATAACTGCTGAAAGTAAATTAAAATAAAATTGCTAAGGTAAAAAGGAATTACTTATACTATATACTAATTAGATTTCTCCCATAATATAATATAAGCTTTGCAAAACATTTTCATCCAGCCATATAGGCGGTATTTTGATTTAATTAGTTTTAAAAACAACCAGCCATAAAGGCGGAATCATTTTAAAAATAACCAGCCATAAAGGCGGAACATCAAAATAACCAGCCATATAGGCGGGACTTAAATTATACCAGCCATAAAGGCGGAACAGAAATTAAACCAGCCATAAAGGCGAAATTTAAATTAAACCAGCCATAAAGGCGGAATATGAATTTTATTACCCACCGACCAATCTGGCGGTATCCTGATTAAGTCAATTTAAAACTTGAATATATTATAATTATGGGAGAATAATCTAAGAAGTAATAGTAAAAGAATTACCTTTTACCTTAACAGAAGGAAGTTACCTCCTCATAATGAGTAGTAAAAACTGTAAAATAAAGAAAGTAAATTATTATTATTACAGAACTTAGTTAAAAATTACAAAATCTAAATAAAAAGAACTTAGAGAGAGAGAAACTCCCTAATTACATAGGATTTGGGAGAGGAAATGGTACAACAAAAACTGAAAACTCGCGCTCTATTTATAGGCGTCTATAGGGGTTCAGCGTCGCGACGCTGGGAATATAGCGTGCGTCGCGACGCCAGATACAGTAACAAACGTGGCTCAATCCTGGCTTGACACGTGGCGAGGCGGCAAAGAGATAAGATGATGTGGCACTGTTCATGACGTAAGCGCTTACGTCATCATGATGTGAGATTGTCGGCAGCGTCTGATCTTGACACGTGTCCTAGGCGCATTTTAGCACGACCGTTGAGATGTTGACACGTGTCCTGGCGCACGATAGCGAAGATGATGATTGTCGGCACCGTAGGATGATGACACGTGGCAGCGCACGTTAGCAAATCTTCTGTGATGGTGACACGTGGCACGGCGCACGTTAGCAAAGTCAAACTTTTCAAATTGTTGACCCGTTGACCACGGCGCATTTTAGCAGATCCGGTGCACGCTGGGCGTCGCGACTCCAAGGCTATGCGCGGCGCGACGCTCTGAAGACTGAAATATTCCAGTTGACGCATTTTTGACCGGTTTTGTCCCAAATTGCCTCCAGTGCTGTCCAAACTTTATTTATCTGCAAAACACATCAAAACGTTCATAAAACTCGAGAAACAATACAAAACATTAGGTCAAATGAGTGGGAAATAGTGGTATAAATACCACTCATCACACCCCCAAACCTAACATTTTGCTAGTCCTCGAGCAAAACAGAAAATAACATGAAAATAAAATTTAACTAAGCCACTTTCGTAGGGATCACGGTTGCATTTAGCATATGCAACAAGCCTTTAAACCCCTAGGTGTCCCTAGTGGACGAGTGTAGTCTCGTGAGGGCTTACAGCAATGATACCCACAAACATTTTACAAAAGTAAAAATGTAGTTAAAACTAATGCACACAAAAGCAAAAAGACAAGCGAAAAGAGAATAAAGAAAGTTAGTGACTAATCAGGTTAAAATTCTACTCCAAGTTACTAGTTGTTTTGTTTCTTTCTAAATTACCGAATAAGTAAATCTCCTCCGATTATTTTTACCATTCTCCATATACACAGCTAACAAAATATTAATCAACTCATTTTTGCCCACAACAGTCATAAGTGCAGTTGATAAGAGAGTAATATTTTTGTCCTAAAGTTCTATCAGATTTCACACCTTTTTTGTAGCAATGAAATAATTTTCTGATTTTTCTGATTTTTTCTTTGATTTTTTTTTCTATTTTTTATTTATATACAATACCTTCCGTCTATGTAGCGAGCTTTGGGTCGGTGGCTCCCAAACCAGTTGGCTTTAGGGCACCAGGTGTTAAAACACCCCTACGAACTTAATTACTCAGACTTCAGATATATATATATTTGCAGCATCTTTGATCCATGTAACGAGCTTTGGGCCAGTGACTCCCAAACCAGTTGGTTTTAGGGCACTAGGTGTTAAAACACCCTTACAGACTTAATAACTCGGATCTCGGACGTTTTTTTTTTTTTTTTTTTTTTTTTTTTTTTTTTACTCCATCACTATTTAGAGATGCTTCCTCCAATTAAACTATAGCACGGAATATTACAAACTTTTCAATTTTAGCTCATGACTGTATGTTCCATGTAAGTTCATAATACCTGTCAACTGAACATATGAAGATTCATTTTAGTCAGATTTATGGAGAATTCACAAATTAAATAATTTAAAAGGAAATAAACAAAAATTAACTTATTTCGAAATAAATAGTTTGAGATACGTATCAGGAGTGAGAACTCCTTACTCAGCTACCTCTTACCAATTTCACCTTTTTAGTCAAAACAGAAATACGAAAATGCAAAATATTTTTGTAATTTTTGAAAATTTTTCAATTTTTTTGTATTTTTCGAAAAATTTTGGACTAAAAATAAAAACAACATACAAACTAAAAACAAGGTACTAATCAACTAAATTTCTCCCCCCCCAAACCTAAATGAGACATTGTCCCCAATGTCTTAACAGTAAAGAAGAGTTAGAAGGTTGTACCTGGTTAGCTGAAATCTACAGGAAATTAAAGGTTAAGATCCAGATTAATTCGACGCCTCTCTTACCACGATCGTCCTCGGACCAATTTATCTTTGATAGGATAGGGTCAACTTGTTGTTCATAGGCTATGAGTTGGTCTATTAGATCCGGAGCAAGTCTGGCAGTGAAGATGAGTTCTTTCATAGGTTTTGATACGAACCCATTTCTCCGAGCATCATCAAGAAACACACAAAGAAAATCATAAAATCCATCAACATTGAGTAGTCCAATTGGTTTCTGGTGTATGTTCAGGTTCGCCCAAGATAGAACTATAAAAATTTCCTCCAATGTACCCAAGCCACCTGGCAAAGCGATAAAAGCATCAGCACGGTTAATCATTTCTACCAGGCGTTCAGACATACCTGATACGATTAGTTCCTCTCCGTTTGATGATCCAATAAGATTTGCCTCTGCCAAGGGTTTTGGGACGATTCCCAAAACATGACTGCCTCCCTCCTGTACGGCTTTTGAAACGATCCCCATAAGTCCAAGATTTCCTCCGCCATATATTAAGTGCATATTCCTTGCAGCTAAGACTCGACCCAATTCCTGTGCTGCTTCTATGTATTGTGGTTTAGTACCAACAGTACTACCACAAAACACACAAATGTTTTCAACTCGTCTTCTTGAAGTGGCTTCCATTTTTTATGTTTTTCTTTCTTGACTCTGGATGACTTCAAAGGTGCAATGATGAGTTGAATTTATAATACCTGAAAAGGGTGAGTAAAAATAGCACAAGTATCTTCCAAAGGACGATTAGTAGCAAAATAGTAAAATAGATCGTGATAGTCAAAAAGATCTGGATCCTGTCGGAGAAAATAAAAGAAAACAACAAAACAAATCACAATTATTAGAAACAGACAAAGAGATAAAATATGTACAAAAATCTACAGCTTGATTAACGTCTATGCGTCAGGGACAAGCTTCCCATCCAATTTTCTTATAAATTGGCAAACAGGGTCTTTTTTAGTCAGATTCCCAAGACTTAACTGTTGACTTTCTTTTTGAAATTGTGTATGTAATCTGCGAAATTCTATGTGAACATATCCACTGGGATGCGTCTCAAGAGTCGAAGATATATCATCTAAAGACTCCTTACTCAAGCCATCCCTAATGAATTTAATTTTGTCTTCGCGATTATCAGACACCATTCCTAAAGAATGACAACGAGTGTTGCAATTCCAACGTGCACATTTGTAACAAACACCCATTTGTTTAGCTCTTCGTTTCTTTGCATAGGTGCTTCTTCCAAAACCAGGCAAGTGTGAAATAAAAGATTCAGAAGACTCACCTGCCAATCGGACTCGTGCTTCAATTACCCAACGAATGTCATTGGGAACACCATAGATCGTCAGTAACCTTATCCGTTCCAAGCGAGCTTTGTAGACTTTCATCAGAGATTTTTGAGGGAGAGAAGGAAATTGCTTGTGAAGATTTGCGAGAGCTTCTTCCATCTTGAAATTACTAAATCTGCAAAAACTAAACACACAAAATTAAATCACACCAAATCACAATATATACAAAAATTGCATGGGTTGCCTCCCTGCGAGCGCTAAGTTTAAAGTCGTCAGCTAGACGTGACTTCTTGAACGTTTATGCTGGATCAGAAAGTGTGACACTTTCTTTTTGTCGCTCAAATGATTCTCCCCAGTAGTGTTTGACACGCTGACTGTTAACTTTGAATGTGTTGTTGGTATTGGGATCCAGTAACTCAACAGCTTCATATGGTAAAACCTGAGTGATCACAA
>SKCR01002904.1:0-17321 GCA_019454045.1 Zanthoxylum bungeanum | reverse complement strand
GATGGTACGGGAAACAGCTTCGCTCTGGATAGACCCTTCGGAATCCCATTGGTATTATGACTATGTGTCTATGGGAGGCCGAAATCAAGGTAGGTGTGTATAGTCTTAACCTGAGACTTACACTTACAATCGCTAATACTTAAGACAATCGTAAACTTTGTTTTTGTGTTGGGGGGATCTTAACTGGTTCTGTGTCACCTCTTCTGGTTTATCAGAATCGTAGTGTATTGGATGTGATGTCAATACGGAAGTGTCACTCCAGTCATAATGGAGATGATGTCACGTAGGATACGGTATTAGTGCTCTTAAGTGATGCGCATCCAATCGTGATATTATGACCAGGTCATGAATATCCGATTATAGAGACTAGTTACCAGACATCCGATATGTGTTTCGGACGGGGCAGACACTTTTCCAGCCCCAACCCTAGCACGTGATATCCGATACTGGACCGATATGCACAATACATTAGTATACTACGCTTGATACAGATCTTAATATTCTTTAATGGATATGTCCGAGAATTAGGTAGACTTGTGCTGCTTTCTAGGAGTCGACCTTGTCTCGTAAATCGGTAGAACGTAGTACTTGGTACGTACGTGATTCGGATACTCCGACGACCGTATTTACTGCCAGATTATCCGGGGATCTCATGGGTCGCTTCCCGATAATCCACCGATGACGCACAACTCGCACTCTTGAATAATCTGGGATTATACATAAGAGAGAGAAAATTAATCTAGGATTAATTACGGAGATATTTTATCTAAGATAAAATATCGTCTAGAGAGAGATAACGATTAATTTGGAATTAATCGGTAATTAATATATTCGATATATTAAACGAAATTAGATTTCGACGCGGAATTAAAATTAGATTTTAATACGGGCAAACGAGTTAATTTAGAATTAATTCGTTAGCGACGTAAATAATAATTTCGCTAGGCGCAATTATTTATTTAAATTCGATTTAATTAACGTCGCGACGTAAGCTCGGTATTTCGGAAATATCGAACCCGAACGCGTGAGTGCACGTGGGCCCCACTTTCATTTGGAAACGTGTGGGGCCCACATGACACATGTCATATTATGCTTATTTAATTCTAATGCATTGCATGTAGATAGTGTACATTGCACTCAATGTCATTGCATGGAAATTGAGTGTTTGACACTCTAAGCCATTGCATGATTTGTGTCATAAATTTATTATTAATTTAATGAATATTATGGCATAAATATAAATTGATTTTTTGGTAAATCATTTTTAACTTAACACACAAAACTTCTTCTCTCTCATTTTCTCTCTTCTCTCACGCCCAAAGCTTGAAATAGGGACTGGTTTTGAACCAGAAAAACGTGACACAAAAGGAAGCAAGGGTTGGGTTTTCATGGTGAAAACCGCAAGTGCTAGCACACTACGAGTCTTGCGAAGGTGGTAGGGAGGTTCGACCATGAGACGGGATCCATCCGACAAAGCTAGGAGCTCCGTTTCTTCACTCAAATTTCTGTTTTGCAGGGCAGTGGACTGCCAGCAGTTTGGCGTGAAGGGCAGTACGTTTTTGGCCTTGATTCGTCTTCAAATCGACATAACCGATCAATGTGAGTATTCCGCTACCTCCGTTGATGTATTCACGCATTATTTCATGTCTTGATTTGATCTTGGGACCTTAGAATAAACCAACATCTAGGACGCCAAAGGACAAATCTCGCGACATCTGCCTCAACTGCGGCAAGAGGGGTCACTGGAACGTGACTGCCGAATGGGCAAAGGACAGAGGGAGGATATCAAGGCTGGCAAGGCTATCGCCTCTGGTATGTTTGTTATTGAGATAAATATGAATACTTCTAGTTTTAAAAATTGGATTTTTGATTCTGGTTGTGGTGCTCATATTTGTACTTGTGCAGGATCTGCAGGATAGCACGGTGTTGGCGTCAGGGGAGATGGTCTCTACGGGTCGGAAACGGAAAACACCTGTTGCTGTTTTGGCCGTAGGGACTTTTGTTTTAGAACTGCCCTCAGGGCATACTTAAACTTTTGAACTGTTATTTTGTACCTAGTTTAACTAGGAATATTATATCTGTATCCTTGTTAACCCAGCAGGGTTACACTTTTGTATTTAGAAACACTGGGTTTATTTATATAAAAATGATGCAGAAATTTGCACAGCTGTTGCAAATAACGGTCTTTATATTTTGAATATAAATGAATCTCCTAAAATGACAAACAAAAGGCTCAAAAGAAGTAATCTAAAAGATGAAGCTTATATGTGGCATTGTCGTCTAGGACACATCAACAAGACTCGCATATCCACACTTTCGAAGAGTGGGTACTTGGACGAATTTGATCCCAATTCATATGACATCTGTGAATCTTGTCTTTTAGGCAAAATGCCTAAATCACCTTTTAGCGGTAAAGGTGAACGTGCCACAGAACTGTTGGCTCTCGTTCATACTGACGTATGCGGGCCATGTCTAGCCAGGCTAGAGGTGGATTTCACTACTTCGTAACCTTCACAGATGATGCATCTCGTTACGGTTATGTGTATCTTATGAGACACAAGTCGGAAACTTTTGAAAAATTCAAAGAGTTTCGACACGAAGTGGAGAAACAAACAGGGAAGAGTATTAAGACATTACGGTCAGACCGTGGTGGCGAATACTTAAGTTATGAGTTTCAAGATTACTTGAAAGAATATGGTTATTCTTTCACAGTGGACTCCTCCTGGAACACCGCAATTAAACGGTGTGTCCGAACGGAGAAACCGCACCTTGTTAGACATGGTAAGGTCAATGATGAGTCGCACTGAGCTACCAATATCCTTTTGGGGATACGCATTAAACAGTGCTATACTTATTTTGAATAAGGTACCGTCGAAGTTGTTGAACAGACTCCATATGAGATATGGACAGGAAGGAAACCAGGTTTCTCTTTCTGAAGATTTGGGGATTGCTGGGCATATGTTAAACGTTTGGAAGGTACCAAACTTGAACCCAAATCTGATAAATGCCTTTTCGTAGGATATCCTAGGGAAACCAAAGGATATTACTTCTATCACCCACAAGAGAACAAAGTATTTGTTGCTCTACAAGTATTTGTTTCAATAATAGCCTCCCACTATTTTCTTCAAGTTTCTAACCCTCTATAGAGAACTCGGGAAATCGAATTTCCTAGTGGGCTAGGATCCCGTTAAATAACACACAACCTTGACTTTGGCCAATAAAATTGTATGCTATTTAACTTAGGTAGATCTCCATGATCAATTGGATCTCATCCAATTCCTAGATCCGGTTAGGTGGACATCCCAATCCGAAACATATGTATAATGTCAATGTAACCATTACATTTTCCTAACCATATCCTCCGAATCATCTAGGCCTTGGCTTTGGCCAAAAACAAACCTAATGATTCCAGTTAAGCGGGACCCATTGACGAGGAAAGTTTCGTAATCAATGTCGTTGGACAAAAAGTGATCTTGACTTTGGCCAATAAAAATCACGATTTGGACAAGACACCGATATGCAACAAAACTCTCATGATTCAAGTACATCCTTGATTGACAAAGGTCTTGACTTTGGTCAAAAACAAACCAATGCCAACTTCGGATCTTGAACAAGAACCATTCAATGGAAGGATATTCGCTTAATATAAATTGAGGGATTTTCGCGTAATTGGCAACCAATTTATTTATCTTTGTTAGGTCTCATCATCATACACCCTTAAGCATGCTTCTAAAACATCATAAAGCGCGTAAAGTAAATTAATAGTGATATGCGGATGGATATATATAAACAACTTGTTCCTAGAACAAATCACTCTCTTTCCTCTCCCCGCTAGCACTATTCTACTACTACCCAATTACATAATACAATAAGTGAAACCTCATTTACATTGAGGGGAATTAGGTGAGAAGAGAATACAAGAGATAAAGAGATAAGGCTGGACACGCAGGTCCAATTTATAAATTCCAATTTACAATAATTTCTAAAATTACCCTTTCCCTTCTTATATCCATCCGATATACACTATTCATTCATCACATACATATATATTCAAACAAGACATGCTTTTACAACCAATCAAATCCAATTAATTAGTCTTTGTTTAAGTGATCATCCAATGTTCAAACAACGGTTTGATTTTGCGCGAGTCCAACTCGATTGAGAATAAGTACATAGGGTACGAATTCGCGAATTATATCGAACTACTTATTAAATCTAATTTAATTCGTATTCAATACTAATTCAATTATTTAATTCCAAATTAAATGTTTACACTTTTAATGTGCTTTAAAGACTTAGATTCTAAATCTAATCTTATTGGGCCTCAAAGCCCAACTAACATCCAATGTTTAATTTAATTCAAGTCAAATGGGCTTTCAATTGATTTATTAAGGCTTGGGCTTTGGTCAATGTGGGTCAAACCCAATTACCAAGCCCAAATAAGGAATCACCCTTAAGTGCCATAAAACCAATTTTAAGCCCATAAGGCCCAATTAAATTATTAAAGCCCATTATATTATATTTGGACTTAATGGAGTGATTTAGGCCCAAATTGGATCCAATCCTTTTGGCCCAAATCTACTTGGTCCAACCAAGCCCATTATGCCCAAATACAATATTAAAAGCCCAATTAATTAAAGTGTAATACCAAGATTAATACATTAAACCAATATTTCAAAAATACCCATTTAATTTATTAATCATGTATTGTTCAAAATAAATGTCCAACATTAATTTTAACAAAAAATCAACTCCTTTTCATGTCCTTGTACATTCGGCCAAGGTGAGTTTTTTGTGTCGATTTGTTTTTCAATCCGATTGAATTACTAATCTACGTCCCGTACACGTTCTAAGTCATCCAATGATCTTAAACACAAAAAATTCCAATCCACTCCAAGTAGCAACACATTCGGCCAAGGCATGAATTTGGGGAAAAATCATCCAATGCATTTTTCATAAAATTGATTCCATGTAACATCATTCTATATACATGTAAGCATTCTTATTCATCAAATTTCACAAGAACATGCTTCAACCAATTTTATCATACCATTCGGCCAAGGTTGAATTTTTGGGGGGAAAAAATCATCCAATGCATTTTTCATAAAATTGATTCCATGTAACATCATTCTATATACATGCAAGCATTCTTATTCATCAAATTTCACAAGAACATGCTTCAATCAATTTCTTCATACCATTCGGCCAAGGTTAAATTTTTGGGGAAAAATCATCCAATGCATTTTTCATAAAATTGATTCCATGTAACATCATTCTATATACATGCAAGCATTCTTATTCATCAAATTTCACAAGAACATGCTTCAATCAATTTCTTCATACCATTCGGCCAAGGTTAAATTTTTGGGGAAAAATCATCCAATGCATTTTTCATAAAATTGATTCCATGTAACATCATTCTATATACATGCAAGCATACTCATTCATCAAATTTCACAAGAACATGCTTAAACCAATTTTGTCAATTTTAACCTAAAGTATTTCATGCTTAACCATGGCTCCATGATACCATTGTTGGTTTCTATAATATGTCCCAAGGAAAGATTAAGCATTTGAAATACAATAAATGAATATATATTTAACTTTGAAGTATGGCGGAATCATACTTACAATGCTTTGTTGATGAAGAAAATCAAACCAAAATGGAAGCTCCAAGTGTTGATTGATTCGGCCAAGAGGAGAAGAAGGTGGAAAGCTCCAAGCTTTGTGAATTCCTTGCTCTATGATGGTTTCCCTATCACCTCTTTTGATCCCTTGAAGGTGCTAGCCTTGCATGTGAGAAGATGTTCCAAACAACCACACTATCTTCAAGCTTTTTGGCAACCAAAATGAAGAAGATGAAGACCAAAAACTGCATGCAGTTTTCGGCAATGTGAGAGAGAGAAGAGAGATTTTTCTTGTTGATTTTTGATACCAAAAATCAATTTATATTTATGCCATAATATTTATTAAATAATAATAAATCTATGACACAAACCATGCAAAGGCTTAGAGTGTCAAACACTCAAATTCCATGCATAACAATTGAGTGTATTATACACTATCACCATGCAATGCATTATCAATAAAATAATACATATAATGACATGTGTCATGTGGGCCCCACACGTTTCCAAATGAAAGCGGGCCCACGTGCACTCACGCGTTCGGGTTCGATATTTCCGAAATACCAAACTTGCGTCGCGACGTTAATTAAATCGAATTTAAATAAATAATCGCGCCTAGCGAAATTATTATTTACGTCGCTAACGAATTAATTATAAATTAACTCGTATGCCCGAATTAAAATCTAATTTTAATTTCGCGTCGAAATCGAATTTCAATTATTATATCGAATATAATAATTTTACTGATTAATTCCAAATTAATCATTCTCTCTCTCTAAATAAGGCACTTTATCCGAGATAAAGTTTCTCCGCAATTAATCCAAGATTAATTAAGTTGAATCAAATATCATAGGTGAATCTTCAGGAAGCGACCCAAGAGATCTCCGGATATGTTGGCAGTAAATACGGTCGTCGGATAATCCGAACACGCACGTACCTCGTACTACGTTCTTACCGATTCACAAGACAAGGTTGGCTTCTAGCAAAGCGCCATGCCTACCCAATTCTCCAGAAATATTCTTATAGGAATATAAGATCTATATCAAGCGTAGTATACCGTAGTATTGCGTACATCGATCCAGTATCGGATGATCACATGCTAGGCCTGGGGCTGGAGATGTGTCTGCCCCGTACGAAACATATATCGGACATCAAGCAACTAGTCTCTTTAAATCGGACAATCCTGACCTAGTCATATTGTCCCGACGGTTGCAACCTTTTATAGAGTACTAGTTCTGTGTCCTGCGTGATCATCACCTCCATATGTCTGAAGCGATACTTCCATCTTGACATCACATCCAGTACACTACGATTCTCGATAAACCCAGAAGAGGTGTACACAGAACCGGTTAAGGTCCCCAACCACCAAAACCAAAGTTTACCGATTGTCGCAAGTACTAGCGATGTAAGTCTCAGGTTAAGACCATATACACCTACCCTGATGCGGCCTCCCATAGACACCTAGACATACTACCAATGGGATTCCGCGGGGTCTATCCAGAGCGAAGCTGTTTTCCGTACCATCGGTAAAACACAACCTCCTATCGCACTTGCATAAGTATCCAATACTTAAATATATGAGAACTATGCCGTTGTGCCCTCACAACGTGCACAAGCGCAATACTAGTCTATTCCGCATTATCGATGTCCAGTCTCGATAATACTACGGCTAGGGATATTTAATGATTAAACCTTTATGGATTGATACTGTCTCATATCATCTCAATCCAGTACTAATCATATGGACTTTCACCATTTATATATCAAAGTAAATAATATTTACAAAATGGCAAAAGGCAATTTCATTATTACATAGTTAATTTTGTACAATAATACGCTATGGGACACAACCTCCAAAGGTTCAGGTTCCATGTTGACTAAAGCTTCTTGGCCTTCTCACCTTTCCCTTCTCAACTGTTTGATAATTCTTTCAAATTCTGGGTCAAGCGGTCGAAGTTCAAAGCTTCTGGTTCGTCTCATGTAGTTTCTGAGAACCTGAAACTCAAGAAAACAAAAACAATAAGTAAAAAGAAATTAGATACAAGTAACGTATCTAACCCCTAAACTAATAGTAAAAGATAAATAAGTCCCCAGAAACGGCGCCAAAAACTTGACCGGCGTAAACACACACGTATAACGCAAGCGCACATATCGTTTAAGTAGAATAAAAATATCGATCCCACGAGGACTTATTATCTAATCTATTAATTTTACGAGGTCAAATGATTACTAGTATCTAACAGGTTGTTTGATTGATTTGAAATGGTGACGATTCTAAATTTAAAAAAAAGTAAATAAAATTGTTCGAAAGTAGGTTTTAAGAAAATTCAATATTAAAAACTATCTAGGGTTGTGATTTCTTCCAATATCATTTTAAAGATGAAGTGGTTATCTTAAAGTGGGTAATATATTGATTTATTAACCTGGAACACTAAATTATGTGTAAGCCTCTGTTGATGGTCAGACACAAATACCCAGTTTAACCCGATTGAACCATATGCCTATGTCAACGAAATTATCTGGATTCATTAAGTTTAAGTTCCAATTATGGCTACCCCCGCCCGACAGGTATATGTCTATCCTGTAAGGAAATCTATTAAAGGGTTATCTATCCTCAAGGAAGATCGTGGGCTATTGAGTCTAAGGTCTTAACCTTAAAATCCCTATGTCTAGTTCATTTTAAGTTTCCAGTTCAATTTTATTAATGGCCAGTTAATGAAAAAACATTAAGATTAAGACTCAATAAATAAATTTTTATATTACCCAAGTTATAATCTAACCCCTTATAAACCGGTGATATTGGATTTCATCACAACCTAGATAACTGGCTTAGTTACGACACATATTTACGGGTAGTAAAAAAAACTTAAATAAAATAAAAGACATAAAGTAAAATACTGAAAATTAAATACTGAAAAGTAAATGCTGAAAGTAAATGCTGAAATTAAATACTGAAAATTAAATACTTAAAGTAAATTACTGAAAGTAAATTGCTGAAAGTAAATTGCTAAAAAGTAAATTGCTGAAAGTAAATGCTGAAATTAAATACTGAAAAGTAAAAACTGGAAATTAAAGAAAGAATAGTATTGTGCGTAAAAGTAAATTGCGGAAAGTAAAAACTGAAAAGTAAAGAAAAGAAAGTGCGAAAGCGGAAATTAATTACTGAAAGCTGTAAATAAACAAACAAGATATAATCTTCTTAGTATTCTTAAGGAATTCCTTAGATGAAAGTATGAATTTTACAAATGAAATGGCTTGGTATTTATAGGCAAAATTTTACCTCTATCAAATCATCCACCAAATCAATTATTAATTGCTCCATTAATTGCTCCACTAATTGCTCCACCAAATCCATTATTAATTGCTCCACTAATCTCTTATCATGTTTGGTGATGATTTGATAATTTTTATTATTTATTTATTAATTTATTTTTTTGCTTTGAAAATGATTGAAAGTGACTTTAATAATTACACACAACACACTTCTGGATGGTTCATCAATTTCGGGCATGCAATCTTCAGAATTCGAAATTATTTTGTCTTTCAAAGATGTAGATCTTGTAGTCTTCTTTAATCTGGAACTTGAATCAGCTCAATCCGATATCGGAGTAAAAATTTATGGCCAAATTACGAAAGATACACAAAACTGGAATTTCCAAAACTGCACTTCGTTAAAACGCCCTTTCAAGTTTCCAATCTCCAAAATTAATATGTCAAGTCCAATTTTTGCCCTTATTTGACCCATATTTCGTCCTAAATGATTTCATTAAGTCCCAATATTATTTTATTTGCAAAATAAACTAAAACATATCAAAACGTTCATCAAACCCGAGAAACTAAACAAAATATTAAGTAAAAGGGGCGGTAAATATTGATATATTTTACGCTCATCAGTAATGCCCCTAGACCCAAGTTTCAAATCTTGGACGGTAGCATAGATCCACACCCTCAGTTCTAGTTTGTGGCTTGGGGGACGGTGATGCGTAACGCCCCAAGACCACCAGTTTCAGGGACAGAAGTGGCATACTTTGGGGGACGGTGATACGTAACGCTCCCATGCATCAAGTTTTTCTACTGCACCAGAGATATCCTTCTCAGAAAGTTTTCAGAAAAAAATATTTTCAGTTTGAAAGAAAAAGAACCAGTTTTCAAGGAAAGTTTTCAGAAATGTTTTAAGTATAAATGGTTTAATGTAATATTCTGATTCAGTTTCTTATTTTGTAGATCCACTCACTGAGATCCTCTGGACTCACCCCACCACTTCCCAATTTTGTTGCAGGATTCTTCTTTTGGTGAGCCATGTGCCGTTTTGGAGACCCAATTCGAGGACAAGTGTTACACTGTAGTCACTAGTTATCGGGTCCATCAACCCAGAACTATGTTCAAATAGAGTGTAGTCTTCTGAGATGTCATTTTGTTGTATCATTGACATGAGTTGGATGGTGTACACATATTGAATTTACTCTTAGTCATGTATATATGCATGTATTTGTTTCATAATCTTGCATTCAAGTTTATCTAAGTATTCAAGTTCGCATGCGTGATTCAGTGAACATTGCATAGCATTAAGATAAAAAAACAAGTGTTCTAGTACATGTGTAGAGGCTTAGGTGACAGTGGAATCTGTTGCTTGCCGGTAACATTCCTGTACCGGAGATGTTACAAAGATGGTATCAGAGCATGGTATAGGGAGTCAATGACTGTAGTAAGGGAGTAGCAGTGGCTTGTATATGTTGTATACCCGGGGTACTTCTATATATAAGTGACTGTTCACTTTGGTAACCTTGTCTCATTCTAATCATTTACAATTCCTTTACATGTAATTGACTATTCCTTTTTCTCTCTTAATTTCTTAGATTCTATGGCACCAAGGGAAGGACTGGAGTAAGGGGTAGACCTAGGCGCGGTAGGGCACCTGAAGGCAAAAATCTGGATCATAGATTAGTAGTACCTGCCCATGAGCTAGATAGATTGCAAGGAGTGGAGTTAGTTCATGAGAGTATTATGGGGGAAGGTAGAGCTGCGCCAGTGGTCCAGCCCAATGACCCAGTAGTTACGGGTTTACAGCAGATTCAGCAGTCAGTGGCAGCTTTAGCCCAGTTGATTACCCGATAACCGCAGCCACCGGGCCCAGAGCCGAGAGCTGCAGTTAGTATCTTTACACAATTTTCGGAAGCTTCATCCTCCCATGTTTTTGGGATTAGAGACCTCCCCTGATCCTTGTAGTTTTATTGAGGAATCAAATAGGATATGCACGACTTTGGGATGTTTTGCGGAAAGGGTAGTGGAATTAGTCAGTTTACAGTAGAGAGATGTCTCCAACACCTGGTTTATGTCCTTCCGAGATGGTCGGTGACAAGACGCCCCTCCTCTGGCATGGGCTGAGTTTAATACGGCTTTCCTGTCCAGATTCTTGCCATAGAGTATTAGGGATGCCAGAGCCCGCGAGTTTGAACAACTGTACAGGGTGAGCAGATGACAGTTTCTGAGTAAGATATACGGTTCACATGATTGTCTCGTTATGCCCCACATCTGATCAGTACAGAGGAAATGAAGGTGAAAAGGTTTGTAAATAGACTTCGGGACTATTTATTCCAATTCATTCATTTCACAGAGACCACTGTTGGTTTCTATTTTATGTCCCAAGGAAAGATTAAGCATATGAAATACAACAATGAATATATATTAAAAGATGAAGTATGGCGGAATCATACTTACAAAGCTTTTGTGATGAGAAGTGATGAAGAAAATCTTTGAATCTCCAAGCTTCAAGTTTCGGCCAAGGGAGGAAGAAGAGTTGAAGCTCCAAGATTTGTGTATTCCAAGCTCTTTGATGGTTTCCATATCACCTCCTTTGATCCTTCAATGTGCTAGCAAATGGAGAAAAGAAAATCAAATCTTCTTTGCCCTAATGGAAGTCACGGCATTGTGAGAGAGAGAGGAGAGTTGTCTTGATCTTTGTTACAAAAATCAATTTATATTTATGCCATAATATTTATTAAATTAATAATAAACTTATGACACAAATCATGCAATGGCTTAGAGTGTCAAACACTCAAACTCCATGCAAAACCATCGAGTGTATTGTACACTATCACCATGCAATGTATTAACAATTAAATAATACATATAATGACATGTGTCATGTGGGCCCCACACGTTTCCAAATGAAAGTGGGCCCACGTGCACTCACGCGTTCGGGTTCGATATTTCCGAAATACCGAACTTACGTCGCGACATTAATTAAATCGAATTTAAATAAATAATTGCGCCTAGCGAAATTATTATTTACGTCGCTAACGAATTAATTCTAAATTAACTCGTTTGCCCGAATTAAAATCTAATTTTAATTTCGCGTCGAAATCGAATTTCGATTATTATATCGAATATAATAATTTTATCGATTAATTCTAAATTAATCGTTCTCTCTCTAAATAAGGCACTTTATCCAAGATAAAGTTTCTCCGCAATTAATCCAAGATTAATTAAGTCCGAATCAAATATCATAGGTGAATCTTCAGGAAGCGACCCAAGAGATCTCCGGATATGTTGGCAGTAAATACGGTCGTCGGATAATCCGAACACGTACGTACCTCGTACTACGTTCTTACCGATTCACAAGACAAGGTTGGCTTCTAGCAAAGCGCCATGCCTACCCAATTCTCCAGAAATATTCTTACTGGAATATTAGATCTATATCAAGCGTAGTATACCGTAGTATTGCGTACATCGATCCAGTATCGGACGATCACATGTTAGGCCTGGGGCTGGAATGTGTCTGCCCCGTACGAAACATTTATCGGACATCAAGCAACTAGTCTCTTTAAATCGGACAATCCTGACCTGGTCATATTGTCCTGACGGTTGCAACCTTTTATAGAGTACTAGTTATGTGTCTTGCGTGATCATCACCTCCATATGTCTGAAGTGATACTTCCATCTCGACATCACATCCAGTACACTACGATTCTCGATAAACCCAGAAGAGGTGTACACAGAACCGGTTAAGGTCCCCAACCACCAAAACCAAAGTTTACCGATTGTCGCAAGTACTAGCGATGTAAGTCTCAGGTTAAGACCATATACACCTACCCTGATGCGGCCTCCCATAGACACGCAGACATACTACCAATGGGATTCCGCGGGGTCTATCCAGAGCGAAGCTGTTTTCCGTACCATCGGTAAAACACAACCTCCTATCGCACTTGCATAAGTATCCAATACTTAAATATATGAGAACTATGCCGTTGTGCCCTCACAACGTGCACAAGCGCAATACTAGTCTATTCCGCATTATCGATGTCTGATCTCGATAATACTCCGACTAGGGATATTTAATGATTAAACCTTTATGGATTGATACTGTCTCATATCATCTCAATCCGGTATTAATCATATGGACTTTCGCCATTTATATATCAAAGTAAATAATATTACAAAACGGCAAAAGGCAATTTCATTATCACATAGTTAATTTTTTACAATAATACAATATCATTTACAAACAGTGACGCTATGGGACATAATGTCTAACAATCTCCCACTTGGCCTATAGCCAGTCACTCAAGCATCTAATACCCGAACTATGTATGTGTCGTTCAAAAACTTGCTGAAGAACAGCCTTCGTCAGCGGATCTGCAATGTTGTCATCTGATGTGACCTTCTCGACCTTTACATCGCCACGATGTATAATCTCCCGAATCAGATGGTAACGTCGAAGAACATGCTTGGACCGTTGATGAGACCTTGGTTGCTTAGCATGTGCTATAGCCCCGTTATTGTCACAATACAATGGAACGGGCTCAGCTGCTAACGGAACTACTCCTAATCCGATTAGGAACTTTCGGATCCAAACTGCCTCCTTTGCTGCTTCAGATGCAGCGATGTACTCCGCTTCTGTTGTTGAATCGGCAACAGTATCTTGCTTGGAAGATTTCCAGCTCACTGCTCCGTTATTCAAATAAAAAATGTACCCGGATTGCGACTTGTAGTCATCCTTGTCGGTTTGGAAACTTGCATCGGTATACCCAGATACCGCAAGTTCTCCTCCTCCATAAAACTCACCTTGGCCGAATACATAGGACATGTAAAGGAGTTGATTTTTGTTAAAATTAATGTTGGACATTTATTTTGAAAAATTGATGATTAATAAATTAAATGGGTATTTTTGAAATATTTGGTTTAATACATTAATCTTGGTATTACACTTTAATTAATTGGACTTTAATGTTTGGAATATTAAAAATTTAATTAAAGGGCTTTAATAATTTAATTGGGCCTTATGGGCTTAAAATTGGTTTTATGGCACTTAAGGGTGATTCCTTATTTGGGCTTGGTAATTGGGTTTGACCCACATTGACCAAAGCCCAAGCCTTAATAAATCAATTCTAAGTCCATTTGACTTGAATTAAATTCAACATTGGATGTTAGTTGGGCTTTGAGGCCCAATAATTAGATTTAGAATCTAAGTCTTTAAAGCACATTAAAAGTCTAAACATTTAATTTGGAATTAAATAATTGAATTAGTATTGAATACGAATTAAATTAGATTTAATAAGTAGTTCGATATAATTCGCGAATTCGTACCCTATGTACTTATTCTCAATCGAGTTGGACTCGCGCAAAATCAAACCGTTGTTTGAACATTGGATGATCACTTAAACAAAGACTAATTAATTGGATTAGATTGGTTGTAGAAGCATGTCTTGTTTGAATATATATGTATGTGATGAATGAATAGTGTATATCGGATGGATATTAGAAGGGAAAGGGTAATTTTAGAAATTATTGTAAATTTGGAATTTATAAATTGGACCTGCGTGTCCAGCCTTATCTCTTTATCTCTTTGTATTCTCTTCTCACCTAATTCCCCTCAATGTAAATGAGGTTTCTGTTATTGTATTATGTAATTGGGTAGTAGTAGAATAGTGCTAGCGGGGAGAGGAAAGGGAGTGATTTGTTCTAGGAACAAGTTGTTTATATATCCATCCGCATATCACTATTAATCTACTTTACGCGCTTTATGATGTTTTAGAAGCATGCTTAAGGGTGTATGATGATGAGACCTAACAAAGATAAATAATTGGTTGCCAATTACGCGAAAATCCCTCAATTTATATTAAGCGAATATCCTTCCATTGAATGGTTCTTGTTCAAGATCCGAAGTTGGCATTGGTTTGTTTTTGACCAAAGTCAAGACCTTTGTCAATCAAGGATGTACTTGAATCATGAGAGTTTTGTTGCATATCGGTGTCTTGTCCAAATCGTGATTTTTATTGGCCAAAGTCAAGATCACTTTTTGTCCAACGACATTGATTACGAAACTTTCCCTCGTCAATGGGTCCCGCTTAACTGGAATCATTAGGTTTGTTTTTGGCCAAAGCCAAGGCCTAAATGATTCGGAGGATAGGGTTAGGAAAATGTAATGGTTACATTGGCATTATACATATGTTTCGGACTTGGATGTCCACCTAACCGGATCTAGGAATTGGATGAGATCCAATTGATCATGGAGATCTACCTAAGTTAAATAGCATACAATTTTTATTGGCCAAAGTCAAGGTTGTGTGTTATTTAACGGGATCCTAGCCCACTAGGAAATTCGATTTCCCGAGTTCTCTACAGAGGGTTAGAAACTTGAAGAAAATAGTGGGAGGCTATTATTGAATTTGCAATTTCATTCAGATACTTAGCCTTACGCGTCTTTCAAAATTATTTCGTCAATATTTTAAATAATTAGTTGGACTAATATATTGTTATTTTACTTGTAACAGTTTGACTGTACCCATAACATCGTTGACTTTATAGTTGGACTATAGTTGTCAAGATGATTGGCAAAGGTAATATCCACGACATAATCATGGGCGATAATGTCTTCAAAGGGACAAACTTTGCCGACTGGGAAATGAACTCAAGATAGTGCTTGGGGCTGAGAGGATACTGTATACTATTCAGAGACCTCTCCCGCCTGAACCCACTGAGCCACTGGAGCTAGAGTTATGGAAGACTCATAGTGACGATTGTGACCAAGCTCAGTCAGTTATGCTAGCTGCAATGACCCAGCATTTCAGACGTCAGTACAGGGACTTGGATCCCTATAACATGATGGCAAGATTGCGTGATCTTCACCGCACCAATAAGCGGATGAAGAGGTACGAGCTAGTAAGGAAACTCTTCCGCTCCCGGATGACAGACGGCGCATCAGTTGAGGCCCACGGGACTCAAATGATCGCCGATATTGATGAGTTGGCCAATATGGGAATAGTCTTGGAGGCTGAGCTGACTATAGATATGATCTTGCAGTCACTTCCTGATACTTGGAAACAAATCATAATCAACTACAAGTTGATGGATACAGATGACACTCTTGGAGAGCTGTTATCCGTATTGAAGGAGTCCGAAAGGGAACTCCTAAAGGGGAGCAAGCGCGAGGCGCATTATGCATCGACCTCTCATTTTGTACTTAACCCTGCTGGGTTAACAAGATACGAATAATATTCCTAGTTAAACTAGGTACAACATAACAGTTCAAAAGTTTAAGTACATGCCCTGAGGGCAGTTCTAACAAAAGTCCCTACGGCCAAAACAGCAACATGTGTTCCGTTTCCGACCGTAGATCCATCTCCCCTGACGCCAACACCCTGCTATCCTGGCAGATCCTGCACATCATTACAAAAATTAGCACCACAACCAGAATCCAAAATCCACTTTTTAAAACTAGAAGTATTCATATTTATCTCATAACAACATACCAGAGGCGATAGCCTTGCCAGCCTTGATATCCTCCCTCTGCCAAGCTCATTTGGCATTCACGTTTCCAGTGACCCCTCTTGCTGCAGTTAAGGCGATGTCGCGAGATTTGTCCTTTGGCTTCCTAGAAGCCACTGTCAACTTGCCTTTGCCCTTTTTCTTGAACTTCTTCTTCCTCGCACCTCCATTGCCTTGGCCTAGCCTTTGTCGCATGAGAGGTCGATGCATAATGCGCCTCGCGCTTGCTCCCCTTTAGGAGTTCCCTTTCGGACTCCTTCAATACGGATGACAGCTCTCCAAGAGTGTCATCTGTATCCATCAACTTGTAGTTGATTATGATTTGTTTCCAAGTATCAGGAAGTGACTGCAAGATCATATCTATAGTCAGCTCAGCCTCCTCTAAGACTATTCCCATATTGGCCAACTCATCAATATCGGCGATCATTTGAGTCCCGTGGGCCTCAACTGATGCGCCGTCTGTCATCCGGGAGCGGAAGAGTTTCCTTACTAGCTCTACCTCTTCATCCGCTTATTGGTGCGGTGAAGATCACGCAATCTTGCCATCATGTTATAGGGATCCAAGTCCCTGTACTGACGTCTGAAATGCTGGGTCATTGCAGCTAGCATAACTGACTGAGCTTGGTCACAATCGTCACTATGAGTCTTCCATAACTCTAGCTCCAGTGGCTCAGTGGGTTCAGCGGGAGAGGTCTATGAATAGTATACAGTATCCTCTCAGCCCCAAGCACTATCTTGAGGTTCATTTCCCAGTCGGCAAAGTTTGTCCCTTTGAAGACATTATCGCCCATGATTATGTCGTGGATATTACCTTGCCAATCATCTTGACAACTATAGTCCAACTATAAAGTCAACGATGTTATGGGTACAGTCAAACTGTTACACAGTAAAATAACAATATATTAGTCCAACTAATTATTTAAAATA
>SKCR01002903.1:0-17302 GCA_019454045.1 Zanthoxylum bungeanum | reverse complement strand
CAATTCACCAACCTATATATACAGATACTGTCAATGTTCTATTATAATCAAAACAAGATTGTGTATGTTGGAAAAAATGCTTATGAGTAAGCATTTTGAGGCTCAATTTTAAGCATGGTCCACTTCGTGTTAGTGGTTGTTATTGAATGATTCGGATACTCCTCCGTGAGTACTTCGAAATGGTATATTCATATGCTTAAAATGGTGCTTGGGTGAATGAGAAATTGTTGCTCAAAGTTCACCCATTGGTGTTGGAAAATAAAGAAAAGTAAGCTTGTCCCATATGGGAAAGCTATAGAGTGAATATTATGCTATATATGATTGCTCATATGTAGATGGGTAAGAGTTATAAGGATAGAGGCTCTCTCTACGTGCGCGGGGGGGGGTGCAAATCAAATCCGAATCAAGCTTGGCTCGTGTGCACCCGCGTGTCCTGCGTACACGAATGCCGGACCAAAATGTGCGAGCCCGGCCTAGCGAATTTTTGCAAGCCTCCTCTTTATTTTTCCAAGCTTTTGATGTTCCATAACAGTTAATTCAATTTTATTAATTAACTAAGTGGTTACAAATCAAATGGAAGGTCTCCCACTAACTCAATTTAATTGGCATGTTAATTTCTTTTTATAGAGATGTGTATTTTCGTTTTTGTTTAGTTGAATACAGAAACAAGTTTCAAGCTTTCTTTTTAGAAGAGTTCAAGCACTTCGGTTGTTCGTTGCAGTCGAATTTGGTGGTGCCCAATTTCCTCTTTTCCGTTGCATCCTGGGAAACAGACGTCTCGCGTTCTACTGCACCAATCGGTAGGGGACGAATTTGTTTTAAGGAGATTGTTGCCGCATCAACAAGCCTCGGAATTCTGATTCGCTGGGACTGATTTACTGTTTTTCGCGTTTCTTCTGCGATTGTCCTGTTCTATTAATTGTGTTGTTGTCATTGTTTCACTGTTCAAATTGTATCATTCCAGTTCGGTTACTGATTGTTCAAAGTTCGTTGTAAGAACACAGTAACCAAATTAAATTGTAATAGTCTTAAAACAAATTCGCTCTGTGGATATGGAAAACAGTCCAAACACAGTAGATGTTCTGGCAGCCCCTGTGGTTGGGCAGAAATATTGTGGCAGCCCCGTGGCTGGCCAAAGTGCAGTGGCAGCCTCTTCGGCTGGCCAACTTGCTTCAGCCTCTGGGCTTAATATGGCAGCCGCTGTGGCTAGCCAAGGTGTTGCAGCCTCTGTGGCTAGACAACCTGTTGGACATGTGAGCCATGTCAATACTGCTGCAGAAAAACCTGAAAAATTCAGTGGACAGAATTTTAAACGGTGGCAACAGAAAATGTTTTTCTACTTGACCACTTTGAACCTTGCGAGGTTTCTAAAGGAAGATGCTCCTGAACCCGTGGAGGGTGAGATTGATATCCAAGTGATCAGTGCGATCGATGCTTGGAAACATTCTGAATTCCTATGTAGGAATTATGTGCTAAATGGGCTGAGTGATTCCTTGTACAGTGTGTATGCCGGGATGAAAACAGCAAAAGGGCTTTGGGAATCTTTAGACCGAAAATATAAAACTGAGGATGCCGGTACTAAGAAATTTGTCGTAGGCCGTTTCCTAGATTTTAAGATGATTGATTCCAAAACTGTGTTAAGTCAAGTACAAGAATTGCAAATTATTCTAGCAGAAATTCATGCTGAGGGGATGGTTTTAAGTGAAACATTCCAAGTAGCCTCGATAATTGAAAAACTACCACCTGGTTGGAAAGATTTCAAGAATTATCTAAAGCATAAGCGAAAAGAAATGAGCATTGAAGACTTGGTTCTTAAGCTTAGAATTGAGGAAGATTACAGAGTATCTGACAAGAGGGGAATAACTCATGAGGCCAAAGTAAATGTTGTTGAACATGGCCATAAGAACAAGAACCTCAAGAAAAAAGGGTCAAAAATGGGCCCTCAAGGAGGAGTTTCCAAGAAATTCAAATTTCAAGGAAAATGCTTCAATTGTGACAAAATGGGTCACAAGTCTTCTGAGTGCAGACTGCCGAAGAAGAAAAAGAATCAAGAGGCTAATGTGATGGAAAACATGACTCAAGATGTTTCAGACATTAACCTTTCAGCTGTGGTTTCTGAGGTGAATCTGGTGGGTTCTAACCCAAGAGAGTGGTGGATTGACACTGGTGCCACTCGACATGTGTGCTCGGACAAGAGCATGTTTTCTTCATTTGAGCCTACTGGTAATGGGGAAAAATTATACATGGGCAATTCAGCAACATCTGAGATTGAAGGTCAAGGCAAGGTGATTCTGAAGATGACCTCTGGGAAAGAGTTGACTTTGAACAATGTTCTGTATGTACCAGAAATACGGAAGAATCTTGTGTCTGGATCACTTCTGAACAAGCATGGATTCCGGATGGTGTTCGAGTCTGATAAAGTAGTTTTAACTAAAAATGGGATGTATGTGGGAAAAGGGTATGTAACTGATGGGCTCTTTAAGCTCAATGTAATGGTTGTTAAACCTAAGAATATCAATAAAGCTAGTTCTTCTGCTTATTTGTTGAGTACTCTAATCTATGGCATGGTAGATTAGGACATGTTAATTTTAATTCATTACGGAAATTAATTAACATGAACCACATTCCAAATTTTAAAATTGATAACAAACATAAGTGTGATACTTGTGTTGAGGCAAAACTAACTAGATCATCTTTTCATAGTATTGAAAGAAACTCTGAACCACTTGATCTTATTCATACCGATGTATGTGATTTTAATTCAATACAATCGAGAGGCGGTAATAAATATTTTATTACCTTTATTGATGATTGCACTAGATTTTGCTATGTGTATTTGATGAAAAGCAAGGACGAAGCTATAGAGAAATTTGTTCTCTATAAGAATGAAGTTGAGAATCAACTGAACAAAAGAATTAAGGAGTTGAGAAGTGATCGTGGTGGTGAGTATGTTTTTCCTTTTGAATCACTTTGTGAACAAAATGGAATCATACATCAAACCACAGCTCCTTATTCACCTCAATCCAATGGGATTGCAGAACGGAAGAATCGTACCTTGAAAGAGATGATGAACGCTATGTTAATCAGCTCTGGTTTACCTCAGAATATGTGGGGAGAAGCTGTTTTATCAGCTAATTACCTTTTAAATAAGGTACCACGGAAAGATGCAGGGAAAACTCCTTATGAGATGTGGAAAGGAAGAGCACCTTCCTACAAATTTCTACGAGTGTGGGGGTGTCTTGCCAAGGTAGTTATTCCTCCACCTAAAAAGGTGAAGATAGGACCAAAAACTGTTGATTGTATTTTCATAGGATATGCGCATAACAGTAATGCTTATCGATTTCTTGTGCATGAGTCTAATATACCAGATATTCACAAGAATACGATAATGGAGTCGAGGAATGCATCCTTTTTCGAACACGTTTTTCCTTGTAAAACTAATTCGAATTCAAATGTACACAAACGGGTACATGAGACTATCATTGAAGATAGTCAGGACCGAGAACAAATAAATGTTCCGGAGGATCAACAAGTTGTTGAACTTGAACCAAGACGTAGCAAAAGAGCTAGAACGGAAAAATCATTTGGTCCAGATTTTTGACATTTTTGCTAGAAAATGATCCTCAAAGCTATAACGAAGCTGTAAGGTCAGTTGATGGTGCTTTGTGGAAAGATGCCATCAATAGTGAAATTGAATCCATCTTACAAAATCACACATGGGAGTTAGTGGATCTTCCTTCAGGATGTAAACCGTTAGGGTCCAAGTGGATTTTCAAAAAGAAAATGAAGGCAGATGGATCAATTGACAAGTACAAAGCAAGACTTGTAATTAAAGGTTACAGACAACGTGAAGGTCTTGATTACTTTGATACTTATTCTCCTGTAACGAGAATAAATTCCATAAGGATGATACTAGCAATTGCAGCTTTGCGCAATCTTGAGGTACATCAGATGGATGTGAAAACAGCCTTTCTGAATGGAGATTTAGATGAAGAAATCTACATGGAACAACCTGAAGGCTTTATAGCTCCAGGACAAGGAAAGAAAGTCTGTAAGTTAGTTAAATCCTTGTATGGATTGAAACAAGCTCCGAAACAGTGGCATAAAAAGTTTGATGATACCATGTTGGCAAATGGTTTCAAAATCAATGAATGTGATAAATGCATTTATGTCAGAGAGACAGAAGTTGGCTATGTCATTTTATGTCTCTACGTTGATGACATATTGATTGTCGGGAGTAATATTAAAATGGTGAAATCTACCAAGAATATGCTAAATCTAAGTTTGACATGAAAGACATGGGTCTAGCAGATGTCATTCTAGGAATAAAGATCTCGAGAAGTTCAGATGGACTTATTCTTGATCAGTCGCACTATGTGGACAAGATTCTTGGTAAATTCAACAACAATGATGATTCTGCTGTGGCTAGAACTCCTTTAGATGTGAGTCTACACCTATCAAAGAATAGGGGAGATGGTATATCTCAAGTAGAATACTCTAGAGTTATCGGGAGTTTGATGTACCTATCGAGTTGTACAAGCCTGATATAGCCTGTACAGTAAACAAGCTCAGCAGATATACGAGTAATCCAGGGGTTGATCACTGGAAAGCAATAGTGAGAGTACTTAGGTACTTACGTTTTACTCGTAATTATGGGTTGCACTATCATAGATATCCAGCTGTAGTCGAAGGATACAGTGATGCTAATTGGATATCTGATATGAAAGACTCAAAGTCTACCAGTGGCTATGTGTTTACACTAGCAGGTGCAGCTATATGCTGTAGCCATAAAATCTCCAAACAGACTGTGATAGCCAGATCTACAATGGAATCAGAATTCATTGCATTAGACAAGTGTGCTGAAGAAGCAGAATGGCTTCGAAATTTTCTAGAGGATATTCCAAGTTGGCCTAAGCCAGTGCCAGCAATTTGCATTCATTGCGATAGTCAATCTGCAATTGGAAGGGCACATAACAATATGTATAATGGTAAGTCTAGACATATTCGTCGTAGACACAATACCGTTAGACAGTTACTCTCTACTGGAGTTATTTCGATTGACTATGTAAAGTCAAAGGATAACATTGCGGATCCGCTAACCAAAGGGTTAAATAGAGAGTTGGTGGTGAAATCATCGAGGGGAATGGGACTAAAGCCCATTAGATAAATATTTATTACGAAGGAAAACCCAACCTTGTTGACTGGAGATCCCAAGATCTAGGTTCAATGGGACAACCTACTCGTAAAAGACATAATTGGTTCACTGTGGGGGGTTACCCTCTAGTCCATTCCTATGGTGAAATGAAACAGTGATGCTCGTATGGATTGAGGTTAAGCAAAGGCTTTTAATGATTCTTATGCGTCGGGAATCCGAGCAGAGTATTACGAGATGCTCTTAAATAAGAAATCACCTATGTGAGAGAGAAGTGGGGCCGCTTCAAAGGGAATTGTATGGGGCTCAATTCTTAGAAACTCTTGCAGAACCAGGTTGATGTTCATGGCCAAAATGAACATAATAATGAGAACTCAGATGTGTTAGGTTAAATATCTGTGTGATATATATTTTCCATTTACATGAACGGCAGTACAGTTCAATGACATCGCGTCCACTGTCAGCCAGTAAATGAGATATATTTTCACAATGGAAGGTTCAAAGGCTGAGGCCTACCTATCTTATGCAGGTGTTGAACCGTTGAACTCTTCTAGGTCAAAATAAAATGTTTTATAAAATAATTTTATTCGACGTTTTTCGCCAATTTCATTCATGTGGGGGATTGTTGGAAAATGCTTATGAGTAAGCATTTTGAGGCTCAATTTTAAGCATGGTCCACTTCGTGTTAGTGGTTGTTATTGAATGATTCGGATACTCCTCCGTGAGTACTTCGAAATGGTATATTCATATGCTTAAAATGGTGCTTGGGTGAATGAGAAATTGTTGCTCAAAGTTCACCCATTGGTGTTGGAAAATAAAGAAAAGTAAGCTTGTCCCATATGGGAAAGCTATAGAGTGAATATTATGCTTATATATGATTGCTCATATGTAGATGGGTAAGAGTTATAAGGATAGAGGCTCTCTCTACGTGCGCGGGGGGGGGTGCAAATCAAATCCGAATCAAGCTTGGCTCGTGTGCACCCGCGTGTCCTGCGTACACGAATGCCGGACCAAAATGTGCGAGCCCGGCCTAGCGAATTTTTGCAAGCCTCCTCTTTATTTTTCCAAGCTTTTGATGTTCCATAACAGTTAATTCAATTTTATTAATTAACTAAGTGGTTACAAATCAAATGGAAGGTCTCCCACTAACTCAATTTAATTGGCATGTTAATTTCTTTTTAATAGAGATGTGTATTTTCGTTTTTGTTTAGTTGAATACAGAAACAAGTTTCAAGCTTTCTTTTTAAAAGAGTTCAAGCACTTCGGTTGTTCGTTGCAGTCGAAACTGGTGGTGCCCAATTTCCTCTTTTCCGTTGCATCCTGGGAAACAGACGTCTCGCGTTCTACTGCACCAATCGGTAGGGGACGAAAATTTGTTTTAAGGAGATTGTTGCCGCATCAACAAGCCTCGGAATTCTGATTCGCTGGGACTGATTTACTGTTTTTCGCGTTCTCTTCTGCGATTGTCCTGTTCTATTAATTGTGTTGTTGTCATTTGTTTCACTGTTCAAATTGTATCATTCCAGTTCGGTTTACTGATTGTTCAAAGTTCGTTGTAAGAACACAGTAACCAAATTAAATTGTAATAGTGTAAGCATAAAATATCCCAAATGTAAGAATATGCATAAAATATTCTCAGAGACATTTTATCAACCATCTTTCGGGCAATGTAACCCAATAAATCAATAGAGCCAAAAACTATAAGTAGAGAAACTTAACTGAGATTTGATGGGGGCATTACAAAGAAACACCCCTCCAAAAATTGGCGTATGCCGCTCTAAGCGACGAGCACACGGTATTCTTTAGTAAAAGGCGAAAGAATAGTTCGCTCTGTGCTCAACGCACGGCTCCGTACGGTTAAATATTGCGTATGGTTTGTTTTTGTAGGTAGAAGGTGGTTGCAGCTAGCTCTCTCGGTTTCGAGGTGGGATTTAATCAAATATGCATTTTTAACTCTATTAACCATTGCTAGCTATGCTTTCCAATTTCGATTATTCAGAGAACAACTTAACCAACTCCTTTCCCAAAATGAAAACATAAGATAAATGCATACTCCCTTGATTCTAATTAATGTTCATACTCTTAGAATATACTATAAATAAACAAACACAAAATAAATAATTGAAATTAAACAAATAAAACGATAATTTATTTACGAAATGGAAAACTCTTTATAGAGAAAAAAAGCACTCCGGATATGAATTACGACTCGTATTCGTTATATTAGAAAACTTACAGAGATAATGAAAATATCTTAAGTAACAACTTTGCTGAATCGATTTTCACTATTGTAATAATCCGAAAAACTCCTCGAGCCCGCACCATTTAGCTTCTTTAGAATCTCTGAAGTCTCACTAAATCAACTGGATGAACTCGCTATGCTAGAACTCTGACTACCAATAAAACTCTTAAAGTATAAGGTATTGGCTAGGTTTGTGTTTGGTGTTGACGATTGGTTGAACTAATATAGATTACTCACAAAGAAAAAGACACGAGGATTAATTCTTCAAGGGTGAGTGTTATCAAGAAGATAGAAACAATAAGGGGTTTTAGTTTGAGATCGTGTTTCCAACACTAATAAAGTGGTTGAGGCTTTCTTAATATAGGTAGGATTTTCAAGCTTTTAAAAAGCCTTCAAAACGCATCCCAAAAAAAAAAACAAAATACGCATAGGCCTTCGAAAGCAATGTCGAACATGTGATAAATGCGTATTGATGCGTAAAATACTTTCAAACACTCTAAAGAATGCTACACGGACGTTTACTCACAGAAAGGTTACGTTTGAACGCAATAAGAACATGAGCTTACTGGAATGTGATGTTCGAAAGCTCTAATGAATGTGACATGCACCTGAGCTTACTGGAAGGTGTCATTCGAATGCTATGATGAACATGACAAGCATGTGACTTACTGAAATCTTTATCCAATCTCCTTCAAATATTATCCAATCGTTCTGAGTTCTTCATGACCTATTACATTTCAATTGTACATATTTTATTATGGAATTTGTCAACAAAAATTAGACTTAAGAGTATTGATTCCTCTATATTAATCTTTTTATGCTGAAAATACAGAGTATAGATTTGTATCATGGTGAGAAATTCAACGAGTACGAACATGGAACATATCAGACCAATTTAATAGCCACAACAGAAACTAAAAGCAAAATTTGAAACATTTATTGGAGTCTAGGAGAAGCATTTATTTTCCGTGAGAGAATCTCATTCTTTTTTAAATAATCAGTGAACTCACCGTTCATATATTTACCACCACGATTCGATCGTATGCATTTGATGAATTTTTTTAGTCTGTTTTTCCACTTCGTTTCAGAATTTTTTGAACTTTTCAAAAGTTTTCGATTTATGTTTCATCAAATAAACATAATCGTACCATGACAAATCATCAGCGAAGGTAACGAAGTATGAATAGCCACTGTGAGCATTAAGACTCATAAGATCACATACATCAAAATACATTAGTTCCAACAAGTCAGAGGTTCGATGTCCTACACGCGAAAATGAGATTTTTGTCATTTTACCCTAAATGCAAAAGATGTCCTCCCATTGTACCATGTAATACTGTAATCCTCAAACATAAAATAATAAATTTAATAATTAAATTAAATTCTATACTAGAAAGTGGATCCCATAAATATATTTTGGTTCACTATTTTGGCTCCATACTTTGGCACGTTCTCGCTTACGTATATTCATTAGGTAGACAATCATTGTCAATCACACATATGTGACTCCTAAAATTTCGGTCCTGACCGTTTCTCATTGTGACAGCTTTGGCATGTTCACAATGAGGCATATTCAAGGCTTAACTTATTAATGATAAATTCAAAATACTCATTTAGTCCTCTCACCTTTGGCACATTTCAAGATTTCCATTTTCAATTAAATTTATTTATATCTAAAATATAACTGGTATAAATAAATTCTCATCAACTATATTCTCACAGCTTTGGCACGATCTCGAATATGGCCATAGAAATTTATTTATACCTGTATTCACAAGACGGACCAAAGAAAAATACATACACACATACAAATTATTTTCAAATCTTATTAAAATGAAATTGTCCGCTAAACTGTCAAACAAATTAATTAGATCAAATCTTAAAATGCACATATATATAGTAATAAGTCCATATTACATATTAAATATCAAGGATGAAGGATCATAGAGGCTCTAATACCATTTTGTTAGAGCAATTACGGTTTTGTCGGGGATCGTAGTGGAACGTGAAAATATGATTTTTTTTCAATTTCAAAAATATTTCCTTAATCTATTTATTTTAATATTGAATCCCAAAAAAATTAAAAATGTCCAAAATACCCCTTGGCCAAAAATTACCATATGGTGCAAACTTTTGTATTTTTCTCATTTTAGTCCAAAAGTATTAATTACTCATTTAAATATTTATAAAAAATTACCAAAATGATTAGTATACATTCAATATACTAAATTACATCCATGAAAAGAAAAACCCCAATTTTAGAATTAGGCATAAACCTTAATTATTTAATTAATCAAATTAACCAAATAAAACTAAAATTAACTTCCAATCAAGCTTTAATCCAAACTTTCCAACAATACAAGAGTCTCACCACAATTAAAACACTCAAGAACAATTTGAAGTTTTCATAGAGTGGTACAAGAACTCTAAAGTAGCCACTTGTTATTCGTTAACAAAATTAAACTACAATAACAATTATTAAGCATAAAAGATTCACTACACATGCATGTTTTCTATCCAACAAGCTTCCAACAAATAAATCTCATAATCAAGAGAAGGAAAAATAAAAATACATCTCATATACTCAAATAAAGCAAATGGAAACAATTTCCTTATGAAAGAATTAAGGAAACTTACCTTAATTTCCAAATTCCTCAAGCAAAACCTTTGTTTTTTTTTGTTTCTCTTAATTCTCTCTCTTTCTTAGGGTTTACTATTTAGCTTTTGGTTCAATTAAAGAAGAAAATGAACAACCCCCACCTATTGAAACAAGGTGGTTGAAAAAATGGGGAGTGTTATTAAGGGAAAATTATTTTATTTTTTAAAATAATTTTAAATAACAAAATACCTAATCTCACTAATACCAAACATAAGCCACATGTATTCATTTAAAATATAACACATGTCATAAACAAAATGACATACACTTATATAAAAAATATATTCAATTAATAAATAAATTAATGAACCTTTTAATTAACTAATTCATTTAATTTAAATATATTATGTATTTCTTCATTTACACTAAATGACAAATTACATCCATAGATTATATATGTAATAAATTCACTTGATAATTATGCATGTAAATTTTTGTTTAACCATTAAAAAATTTCCGAATAATCAATATTATTCGTAATAAGTTGCCCCAATGCTCTTCAAGTATTTTTAATTATGTGAGACTCTCCAAGTTCAAGCATATTCATCACGGAATCCAATTATGTGTCCATAATTCACCCACTCGTAAATTATAACGACCACATATATTCTCGTTGAACTATACAAGTTGAGATCTTCGCATACGTATAATCCATCTGTCATAGGCATCGAGATAAATACTAGAGATATAGATATAATCGTTAAATCTCATAATGTATAATCTAGTCGAGGTATAGATCTATAATTTCTCAATAACACTCAGAACTAATTTCCGAGTGTACCATGGACATGGATTTGACAAATCGCAATCTCATGAAGTGGACAGCTAAATCCTGTAAGCATGACCATTATGCTACTCAACTCAAGAAAATTCATATTGACGCAAGCGTACCATCTATTAGAAGTCTTCCGTGAATCGTTTAGTGTCATCTACTATGAACACCTACATGTCTATATGAGTCTCCTTAAAATATAAATTTCAGAGACTTCAGTGGGCAAACGTGGCAGACATGTGGCCGTTGACGTGGTAAACGTGGGATCAGAAGCTGATGTGGCAGCTTACGTGTCTGATGATATGTCGCTGACTGTGGGCTGACTGGGCACTGACGTGGTCGTCTTCAACCTCTAGCAGGTGCGTGAGCAGCTTCTCTCCAGGCGCGTGCAGCTTCCCTGGACCTCCGTTCGATCACTGGAAAATAATACCATGCTCGTCTCGACGTGAACAAGCTGATGGTATGCTCAAAATTGATTTTTGATAATTTTTCCGAACCGAGTTCTGTTTTTTAGTTTTACGACCCCCAATGTATAACCAAAGCTACTGATACCACTTGTTGTAATTCTCTGATCACTGAAGAATGTTTATGAGGAAAAACCTAATTCTATTACTACAAGAATAGAATTTACAAAGTGTTTAAACTTTACAAAAAATCTCACTCTCTCTACACTTTCTAAGCCTTCTTCACTTGAAGCTTAATGTTTGTGGGATGCTTTGAGCTCTCAATTTATAGCAAAAAACAAGGCTCAAATATCAATAAAGAATAGTGCTCCACCTAAAGTAGTTTGTATTTTTCCACCAAATTTCCACAAAACTTATCTTCCACATAAAGATGTTTTGTATCTCATGCATGGCATGCATGGTAGTCGGATTCTAATTATGGTTAAAAGTAGAGAGAGGGAGAAGAGAGCGAAGTAACAAAGTTATAAGTTTGCTTTCTAGTTCAAAACTAGTCAACAATATTCAAACTGATGAATTTATACTAACATTATGAGTAAACTGCCCAGAACTATTAAAAATTATGCTTTTTCTATTCAATCTAAAGAATAAAGTAATAGTGAAGAAATACGTCTGGGGCACCCGGGGATTTTACCTGCTCCACTTAAGCTAATGTCAGATGGTTTGGCGGTAGGATTTCCAACGTTTCCAAAAAAAAATCTGCCCAGTACAAGAAGCAATATGAAAATGCAGTTTTTGGTCACAGGGAAATTCTCAAAAGAATGAAAAATTAACTGACCATTTTACTAAGAATGAAAAATTAACTGACCATTTTACTAACCTAGTAATGTAACCATTTCACTTCAATACATAAGATTGCAAAGATAAACACCCAACAGTTCTGTTTTGTTTAAACAATCACGTTCTGATTCTATTGTCTTCAGGTTTCATGCTTACAATGGAGTATCTAATTATTAAATATTTTAGTTGACATTTACATCGCAGTACAATGCTCATTGATGTAAAATACTTGGAAATATGATGTTTGCAGAGATGTGATGGGATTTGACAATTCCAGTCCCGTCTCGCTTCAAATTTTCGGACAAAAAAATATCCTGGTTCCATAACATCCCAATCTCAATCCCGTCCTGTTTTGAATTATGAGATAAAAATTATCTTGGTCCTGTTTGTTTTGAATTTCGAGATAAAACATCTACGATAATCATATCCCGTTATCTGATGAGTGATAAATGTATCACTATTTCCCACTTATTTAACTTAATATTTTGTATAGTTTCTTGAGTTTTGTGAATATTTTGATGTGTTTTGTGTTATTTTGTAGATAAATAAAGTTTCAGGACATTCTGGAGGTGATTTGAAGCAAAACTATGAAATTTGGTGAAATTTGGCAAAAAGGGTATTTTGGTAATTTTGGGCGTCCCGACACCGAGGGTATTTTGGTAATTGCACCACCATGCCACATGTCAAAGATTCAACGAGCCGTCATTTTAGCACACCATGCCACGTGTCGAAAATTCAGCGATCCAAAAAAAATAATAATAAAAAAATAAAAATCAGAAAAATAATTAAAAATAAAAATCAGAAAAATAATAATAATAAATTAGATTTTTTTGCCTATAAATAGATTTCGAATTTTTAGTTTCAAATGTACCTCTTCCTCTGAAATCCTTATAAATAAATTGAGAGTTCTTCATATTTTCTTCTTTTATTCAGTTTTATTTACGCTTTGTAGTAGTAATTATATTCTTCCATGAGGGGGTAACTCCTCCATGCTGAGGTAATAAGGTAATACTTTTACTTTTGCTATTTAGATTAATCTCCCTTAAAATATAATATATAAACTATTTAAAATCTGAATTAATAAGGATACCGCCATTCTAGGTCGGTTGGTTTAAGTTTATATTTCTGTTCCGCCTTATGGCTGGTATATTTGAATTTGACTTAATCAGGATACCGCCATTCCGGACGGTTGGTTTAAAATATCACAAGATTATATATTATATTATTGGGAGATATCTAAATAGTGAATAGTAGAAGTTAATTCCTTTTACCTTAGCATTTCTTTTTATTACTTTTCAGCAATTTCATTTTATGTCTTTTAAAGTTTTTATTAGTTTTAGCTATGTATTGTAACTAAATTAAATATCTAAGGTTGTGATAAAATCTAATATAACCGGTTTTAAAAAGGGTTAGATTATAGTTTGGGTAATTAAAGAATTATTTGTTGAGTCATAATCTTAATGCCTTTTTATTAATTGGCCATTAATAAAATTGATTAGATAAACTTAAAATGAACTAGACATAGAGATTTTAAGTTTAAAGACCTTATACTCAACAACCACGATCTTCCTTAAGGATAGATAACCCTTTTAATAGATTTCCTTACAGGATAGGAATATACCTGTTGGGCGGGGGTAGTCATAATTGGAACTCAATTTTAATGAATATAGGTAATTTAATTGACATAGACATATGGTTCAATTGGATTATACTAGGTATTTGTAAATGATCATTCGGAAGAGGCTTTTACATAATTTAGTGTTCCAGATTAATAATTTAATAATTTACCCAACTATGATTTAACTACTTCATCTTTTAATTGATATTAGAAAAATTCACAACCTTAGATCTTTGAGTCTTTTATTTTCCTTAGTATTTTCTTTTGTCTTTTTATTTATTTATTTATTTAGCAAATCTACAAAGCATATCATTTCAAGCAATCAATCACTCCTCCCTCAATTAGATATTTGTAAATAAATAGATTCAACAATTAATAACAACAGTAGGAATTAAGTCCTCGTGGGATCGATATTTTTATACTACTTGAACGATACGTGCGCTTGCGTTATACGTGTGTGTTTACGCCGGTCATTATCCCAAAATTTCCCATATATAAATATAATTTAATAATTTTTATTTGTCTAATACTTATAGAACATGCATCTGATTACAAAAAGACATCAACCTAATTAAAATATTCAAAACATTTAATCAAGGCAATATAAACTTGGTATCAACCTGATTACAAAACATACGGCTGACGATCTGAATATAAAACATAGCATCCGCTGCGTAATCAATTGGGTTTTTAAAACACGACATAAAAATATATCACAAATCTCGCCCGAAATTGGATGGATTATGAACCATTTGTGTTGACAACCATTTTTCATTCCTGAGGTAATTCAGGAAAATCACTCATCGAACCAACCTTCTTCAACAGTGAATTTGTTTGGTTTGTTGGGAACCAAATGCAAACTTGGCAAAAGACAGAAATAACAGACAAGACAAATGGTTTAAAGTGGTTCGGCGGAATGGATCCAACCCACATCCATGGGTGCAAGAGAAATAAAATCTTTATTTGCTCGGGTTTGACCAACCTGCACTAACTCTCGCTTACACTTAAGTATTTATTTTTTTACAAGTTATGTGTGAAACAAATTAGTCAACCCCTTATAATGAGTTCTCCACCCCTTTTTATACTAAGTCAAATTCTACTATTACACCAACTCGAGACGTCAGCCACGTTGCTAAGCCATTATTGCCTAGGCTATATTCCCCAATTATCCCACGGATAATAGCTCAGCTTCCTGACACCTCTATTATCTGCTATCTGAATTTCATTAAATCACTTATTTTTGGTAACTGTTACACGCTCTTCCCATGTGTCTGCCAGTATTTCAACCACTCCTATGTGGTTGCGTGTGTCAGTCAATAAGCTTGCAGCCATACTCTGTCCCATTAGCCGTTGTCCTACTTCTATCTCATCAATCCTTGGGAAGCTCAAACTTTCGTTTAGGGCTTACGTCGCCCATCTAAGAACACAGTGCTGCAACCCTGATCCACATCCTCGGGTCGGTCCATCGAAATAAGTAACATCCTTCATTGCATATGCTAACAGGTTAGGTCGGTAGAAAAGCCTTGACTTTCCCTACATTCTCTTCGAAAAGGTCGAGCCGACATTAAGCTTCTTAGCCGCTTCAGTTACGGGCATGTGGGAACATTGAGAAATAACTTCCCATAATGACAATCCGAACAATTATGATTTTCTTCTACCTTGTGTCATCCACACTTGGCCATGTGTCATCCACACTTGGCCATGGAGGATAAACTCCAACCTCATACCAAAGAAGATAATAAGGCCTCAGTGAGACGTAACCCGACCCCGAGCCAATCGAGCAAACTCTTGTGCCATCCACACTTGGTCATAAGGGAGAAACTACAACCTCATGCCAAAGAATATAATAAGGCCTCAGTGGGATGTAACCCGACCCACAACCAATCAAGCAAACTGGCCACAAGGGAATGTACTCTCCTTGTGTCATCCACACTTGACCATGAGGGAGAAACTTCAACCCTATGTCAAAGAAGATAATAATGTCTCGGTAGGACGTAACTCGACCATGAACCAATCGAGCAAACTGGCCACAAGGGAATGTACCCTCATTGTGCCATCAACATGGCCTCAGCAGAACGAATGCAGCCCTGAGCCATCAAACTTACTGGCCAGAAGGGAATGTACCCTCATTGTCCTCGGCGGAACAAATACAACACCGAGCAAGCAAACTTATTGGCCATAAGGGAATGTACCCTTCTTGTGCCAACAACATGGCCTCGGTGGAATGAATGCAACCCCGAGCCATCAAAATTCTTTCCAAGACAATCACAATGGAAGATTTTCAACCTCCGGAAATCACATTGGAGACTGGAAATGGCGTCCCACTTCAAGTCATCCACCAAAGACAAAACCAAGATAAAAACAAGAAAAACAAAACGAGGGTGATATATCACATACCCCATACAGACCTAAAAGAAACAACAAGGGAGCCTGAGACAACGTCCTGCCCCATGCCACCAAAAATAATAATTTGAACCTTACATTTCAGCATCCCGGAGAACCGAGCTATGGATCGAAATGGTGGCCAACGCCATGAGATTTTTCCCATGCTAGGCAGGCCCCGAGTTTGTAAATGCCACGGATACCCTCAGACCTTCCTCGTGCTATGCTGCTACGGATCCGAAATGGGAAGGCCAACGCCACATGGGCATTCTCCCTCCCCGTGATAGGCATATTCCGAGGCTATAAATGCCATAGAGGCTCTCTGGCCTTCCCCGTGCTATGTACCTCTCAAGGTTACAAATGCCATAGAGTCCTGTGGGCCATCCCCGTGCTATCAGGGGTGGCAAAACGAATCAACGAATCGAATTCGTATCGAATCCTAAACGAATCGAATCGATATGTGATGGATTCGTATTCGATTCGTTTATTAAATGTATCCTAATATCAGGATTCGTATTCGATTCGTTTATTAAACGAATCGAATATGAATATTCGTTTATTCGTTTAGTCAATGATATTATTTAATAAAATAAATTACCACACTTGATTTACATTAATTCTTCTTAAATATATACATATGAAATATGTAATTAATATATTTACTAAAAATACCTCACCAAATATAAAAAATATTACTTTTTCTATGATAATTAGCTATAATTTCACGAATATTAATTGAAAATTAACAAGAACTAGTAAATAAAAATAATAAAACGAATCCTAAATGAATAAACGAATCAATGAGCTTAAATTCATATTCGATTTGTTTATTAATCGAATCGAATCGAATGACCCATTTATTAAACGAATCCATTTTTTCAAACCCGTATTCGCTTTAAAGCGAATCGAATCGAACGAATAAACGAATCATGACCCAAATTGCCACCCCTACATGCTATACACCTCTAATACTGGGCAGCAAACGCCATGGGGGAATTATTCTTCCCCATGCTATGCAAACCCTGAGGTACCGTAGTACCGAAGTCATTATCCATCCATACGTGCTATTATTACCTTAAGACACCAAACGCCACATCGACTCGTTCGCCGAATGTGCTATAGATACTTGAGACGCCAAATGTCATGCAAGCCTTTCATGCTGTAATCATTCCTCAAAGATGCAAGCCATTGAGTGTTAATGTTCCAGCCTAGAGTTTTGATAATGACACTAGGGAT
>SKCR01002902.1:0-17145 GCA_019454045.1 Zanthoxylum bungeanum | reverse complement strand
GAAGGCTACTTGGACTCTCCCAGAGTACATATATTGATAAAGTGTTGAAGAGATTCAACATGGATCAGTCCAAGAAGGGACTGTTGCCAACATCACATGGCGTCTTTCTATCTAGGGACATGTGTCCTAAAACACAAGATGAGAGAGACAACATGAGTCGAACTCCGTTCTCCTCGGCAGTCGGATCGATCATGTATGCCATGATATGTACACGACCTGATGTGTCCTATGCTTTGAGCATGTCCAGTCGATATCAGGCCGATCTAGGACAGGATCACTGGATGGCGGTTAAGAATATCCTTAGGTATCTTAAAAGAACTAAGGATGTTTTCTTAATCTATGGAGATGGAGAACTTGAGGTATCTGGGTATACCGATGCAAGTTTCCAAACCGACAGAGACGACTTCAAGTCGCAAACCGGGTACATATTTTGCTTGAATAACGGAGCAGTGAGCTGGAAATCTTCCAAGCAAGATACTGTTGCCGATTCAACGACTGAACGGAGTACATTGCAGCAGCTGAAGCAGCAAAAGAGGCAGTTTGGATCCGTAAATTCCTAATTGGATTAGGAGTAGTTCCGTTAGCAGCTGAGCCCGTTCCATTGTATTGTGACAATAGCGGGGCTATAGCACAGGCTAAGGAACCAAGGTCTCATCAACGATCCAAACATGTTCTTCGACGATTCCATCTGATTCGAGAGATCATACATCGTGGCGATGTGAAGATCGAGAAGATCGCATCAGAGGATAATATTGCAGATCCGCTGACGAAGGCTATTCCTCGGGAAAAGTTTGAGCGACATGTACATAGTTCAGGTATTAGATGCTTGAGTGACTGGCTATAGACCAAGTGGGAGATTGTTAGACAGTAATGACCCATAGCGTCACTATTTTGTAAATGATAGTGTATTATTGTACAAAATTAACTATGTAGTAATGAAATTGCCTTTTACCGTTTTGTAATTTATTTACTTTGATATATAAATGGTAAAAGTCCCTATGATTAGTTCCGGATTGTGATGATATGAGACGGTATCAATCCGTAAAGGTTTAATCATTAAATATCCCTAGTCGTAGTATTATCGAGATTGGACATCGATAATGTGGAATAGACTAGTACGTACTGCCTGTTGCGAGGGCACAACGGCATAGTTCTCATATATTTAAGTATTGGATACTTATGCAAGTGCGGTAGGAGGTTGTGTTTTAACCGATGGTACGGAAAACAGCTTCGCTCTGGATAGACCCCGCGAGTCCCATTTGTAGTATGTCTGCGTGTCTATGGGAGTCCGCTTCAGGGTAGGTGCATATGATCTTAACCTGAGATTTGCATCGCTAGTACTTACGACAATCGGTAAAATTTAGTTTTGGTGGTCCAGGGCTTTAACGGGTTCTGTGTATACCTCTTCTGGGTTTATCGAGAATCGTAGTGTACTGGGTGTGATGTCAAGATGGAAGTATCACTTCAGACATATGGAGATGATGATCGCGAGGGATACAGAACTAGTACTCTATAATGGTTGCAACCATCGGGATAATATGACTAGGTCAGGATTATCCGATTCAAAGAGACTGGTTGCTTGATGTCCGATATGTGTATCGTACGGGGCAGACACATATCCAGCCCCAGGCCTTACAATGTGATCATCTGATACTGGTTCGATATACACTATACTATGGTATACTACGCCTGTTATAGATCTAATATTCCAGTAAGAATATTTCTAGAGAATTGGGTAGGCATGGCGTTTTGCTAGAAGCTAACCTTGTCTTGTAAATCGGTAAAAACGTAGTACTTGGTACGTACGTGTTCGAATAGTTCGACAACCGGATTTACTGCCAACATATCTAGAGGTCTCTTGGGTCGCTTCCCGAAGATTCACCGATGACGTATGATTCAAACTCGATTAATCTTGGATTAATTACGGAGAGACTTTATCTTGGATAAAGTACTATAAAAAGAGAGAGAACGATTAATTTATAATTAATCGTAAAATTATTATATTCGATATAATAATCGGAATTCGATTTCGACGCGAAATTAAAATTAGATTTTAATTCGGGCAAACGAGTTAATTTAGAATTAATTCGTTAGCGACGTAAATAATAATTTCGCTAGGCGCAATTATTTATTTAAATTCGATTTAATTAACGTCGCGACGTAAGTTCGGTATTTCGGAAATATCGGACCCGAACGCGTGAGTGCACGTGGGCCCACTTTCATTTGGAAACGTGTAGGGCCCACATGACACATGTCATTATTTGCATTATTTAATTGTTGATGTATTGCATGAAGATAGTGTACAAAGCACTCAAGGGTAATGCATGGAAATTGAGTGTTAGACACTCTAAGCCTTTGCATGGTATGTGTCATAAGTATATTATTATTTAATAATTATTATGACATAAATATAAATTGATTTTTGAGACAAAAATCACATCTTCTTTTCCTCTCTCAAATTACCGAAACAGTGGGCATTGTTTTGGCTCTCCAATTCTTCATTTGTTTTGTGGCAAGACAAGAAGAAAGTGTACAAGTTTGGAACTCTAATGCACAACTTTGGCTAGCAACATCAAGGGATCATACAAGGTGTTATGGGAAACTCATCTTAGAGCTTGGAAGGATCAAATATAGCTTGGAGCTTCTCTTTTCTGCTTGGCCGAATCCTTCACTGCACAAAGGAGCAAGTTTTGTTTCATCAAACGCATCCACATTCCGTTTTTGTGAGTATTGATTCCGCCATACTTCAATATAGTTCATTCTTTTATATATATTTTGCTTGTGCTTTTGATCTTGGGACATGGATTAGACTTTTCAACACAAAGTTATTTAATGCCTAAACTAATTGCAACATATTAAAACTCATATGCTTGATGATTCTATGTATGATTAGAATTGGCATGATTATTTTAGGGTGCAAGCATCTAGAGACTTTTTAAGAAATATAGAGTGTATTGCTTATCACTTAGCTAAGTAATTATTCCGTGATGAACTTAGAGATTTATTACCTTTAAGGCTAATAATTATAAATCACTTGTTTCTAATAAAAGACATTATAAAATATACAAGTGGGTTGGGACCAAGGGGTTAATAAAACTTTCCAAACTAAAGTTAATTTAACCAAAGGTATTACCAGAGTTAGATAATGATTTGGTGTCTTCCTTCACTCACTACCTTTTTATAGCCAAAATGAAAAGTTCTAAAGTCATCTAGATAATCATTTACTCAAATCTTACCTTTAAAGCATATTTACAGTGTTGGACTAATTTGGAGGATCTATTGTTTATTCATGTCACCAAGGCAATAAGAGCCTAAGAGGTAAGGGTATTTAAGAGAGTTCGCTCCACCCTCCTTCTGGGGAATTTTCAATGGAGGAATCTATTTGACAATTATTCACTTAAACTTGCTAAAATCCACAATAATAATTTAATTCTAAAATTTGCCTCCCATTGTAAAGTATAGACCCAAAGGGCTTAAACCGTATTGGCAAGACTAGGCTTTACCAAACTGACCAATACCAATTTGTCCCTAAATCGTACTATTGACAATGGTTTGACTTTTCTGAGTCATAAGACACAGCGACCCTTAGGCGTGGTCTTATAACTTAGTGGCAAAGATTGGGTGTCCACAAGGACTAGCATAAGCTATGGCATGTTTGATTACCCAACCCAACGATCAAGGAATTGTGATTTATATCATAAATTAGTTGGTAACCTACCTAATTATCATATTTTATAATGACCGACCCTAGTCGGAGTTATGAAATGATGATAATGGGATCATTGCCCATTAGAAATCCATCATATTAGAGTTGATGCGATTTGCTTAAAATTTTAAAAAAATTGAGTGAGAGCAACTTCATAATATTAAAAGCCCATGTTATTATGAAACATTAATGAAAACATATTCCTAATTTTAACATTTTCTCTTAACAGAGGGTTAAAATATTTCACAAACATTCAAATGGCAAACAGAGTATCATTTCGTTCCATCTTTAATGAGCATAAGCTCAAATGGGACAACTACAATGACTGGTTTAGAAACCTTAAAATTGTCTTACGACAAGAAAAGATTTTCTATGTTCTTGGAAGACCATTTCCCCCTGAACCCACAGAAGATACTGACCAAGATACATTTTATGCTTGGAAGAAACACGTCGATGATGATGTGCAAGCAGTTTGCATAATGCTTGGTTGTATGTCGGACGAACTTTAGAAAGCTCACGAAGATATGGATGCTCAAACCATCATCTTTCACTTGAAAGAGTTGTATGCAACTTCCGTTCATACCGTGAGATTCCAAGTGTCATGTGCCTTATTCGAAACAAGGTATAAGGAAGGATCTGTTAGTGGACATGTGCTTAAGATGATTGGCCACATTGAAAAATTGGCCAACCTCGGGTTCATCATGGATCATGAGATAGGTCACGATCTAATTCTTCAGTCCTTACCAAAAGAATTCTCTAACTTTATTATGCAGTTTCATCTGTCTGATAAAGAAGCTACTTTAGCAGAATTGCACAATCTGATAAAGCAAGCAGAGAAGGACTTGAAACCAGAGCTTAAAACCTTCGTCATGCTTACGGGTACGGACCTGAAGCCACGAGGCCCAAAGAAAATTAAGGGCAAGGCCAAGGCTCCAGATCACCTAAAGCCCAATGGTAAGGTGGAGAAGAAAAAGGGAAAGGGGAAATGTTTCTTTCGTGGAAACAAGGGTCATTGGAAGAAAGACTGCAGATCCTTGAAAGCCAAGGAAGCTAGGTGTAGGCACTGCATTTTTGCATATAAGTCCCGATGATGAGTCTTGTACGGAGACACTACCTCTTTAGTTATGAAAGTTGCGGGAAACAGACGTTGGAAGGGTAAAATTGGAAAATGTAATTTTTGTTGGATTTAATCCAGTTGTTTAGCTTCAGTTGCTTGTTGGATCTCTGTTTCAAAGCTTATCCTCGGCCCAAAACCACTTACCAAACCATAAACCAAACCTAAACACCCAAGCCTACCCAAAGAACCAAAGCCCACGCCCATGGAGCCTAAGTCACGCCCATCACTCTCTAGATTAGAGATATGCACATTTAACACATGTTAAAATCAAGTCAAATCCCTTCATAATTAAAAGAAATCTTAGGAATCCCTTTCCTAATCAAAGCCAATCATAATCCTATATTAGGAGATCCTTTTCTTATGAGATACCAATTAGAGAGATGTCACCATCAATAGGAGATTCTTTCATATTCCAATAAGGAAAGTAACCCCTCCATTGCCTATAAAAAGAACCATTCACCACCCTTCTCAACCGTGGCAGAGACACATAGCATTCACGCAAATCCCAAAGTTTGGAGAGCATTCACACGCCCAAAACTCCCTCCCATTGCCGCATACAAAAAAACCTTAAGACCTTACATTGCCGTGAACACCACCATACATCCCCTCTCATTGCCGCCAAAACCACCAAACACCCTCAAACTACCGTGCCTAAGACCCTTCACAACCCCTAATACATGCCCAAACCGACCCCGAAATAGCCCCAAGAACCCCTTAAACTCTCGCCACACTGCACTGCACTGCCCACACTGCACGTCAAAACAGTACAATGCACTGCCTCCTCCACTGCCGCATTTTACCCCATGTTTTGTCCAGTTTTTCACGCCAATTTAACCCCCAAAACAGTCCAGAAATCACCCCAAAACTGCACTAAAAAACTGCGCAAAAATCCCCTGGAAAATCATCAAAAACAGCAGCCCTTTAGCCCTTAAAAACAGTCCCTAAATAACCAAAACAGTGGCCTGAAATACAGCAGCAAAACAGCAGCGAAACGGAGTAAAAACAGCAGCCCGAATAGCAAAACAGCGAGGAAAGATGTTGAGTTAGTGAATCGAAAGAGTTGCAGATCATTCACTCTTCCGACGGTCGTGTAACACCCTTTCGTAAGACGACAAAAGAGGTTAGACCTGAGGGCACCCTTTTATTTATTATCTTTCGTTTATTTTATTTATTTTAAAAATATTATCGTATGAGAGTCATTTGAGGCATGATGTGATTGTTGGATGAGCGGAATATGTGTCCCCTTTTGTGGTATATAGGATGGAAACCCGAACATAAATTCCGTAGCCGAATCCGAATGGACAGTAGTGCGGTTTGCACTCGGGATACAACGCCACGTATCACTTAAGAGACATGTATTTCGTCTTATCCAGACTTGTATTTGAGCATGATATAGTTTGTAGGTTATTTATTTATTATTTAAAGTATGCATTAGCCTAGTTTATTATTTATTTCCAAAGCATGATTACGTCATTTTTAGGCATGATGTTTTGTTTAGTTTTATGTTTATGTTTGAATATTTATTTGTTTATTTTGTTTTGATGGTTCAATATGCTCATTGTGTGGTATTGTGTTTGCCGTTTAATGACTTACTTTCCAAGCGTGCAAACTTAGATTATGAGTTATTTTGATGAATACAAACTAGACATAGGTTACACTTGAGCATGAATGTTGAGTAGATTCAGTTATTTTATTGCACAAATCATATCATCAAAAGTGACATAAGTAAGGGACCATTCTGAACCCAACTGTTTGAGGTCTTCCCTTGCGAGGGGTGAGTGTGGCCTTAAATCACTTTTTCCCGGTTCACACCGGGTGGCGTCTCCATGTTATTTCTCTGGTTTAGTTCCCAACTAGGCCACGAACCTAGAACAGCGTCGCCGATTTCGGTGTCCTACACTAGGGAAGCCCAAGAGGCCAAGAAGCCCAATGCTTCTGGTATGTTGTATATGATTGAACTATATTCTCACAACTCTGAACCTTCTACTTTGGTGCTTGACACCGGTTGTGGGAATCACTTGTGTAACAATGTGCAAGGCCTGAGAAATAGTAGGAGACTCCGTCATGGGGAGGTTGACTTACGCATGGGTAATGGAGCAAAACTGGCTCCATTGTACGTGGGGACTTATTCAATAGTTTTTTCGAATGGTTTAGTTTTAGACTTAGAACATTGTGTTTATATACCTTCTCTAGTAAAGAACATCATTTCAATTTCTTCTTTATGTAATAAAGGTTTTTCATGCCTAATAAGTTGTAATGAATGTTTTATTTATTTCAATGAAATAAAATATGGAGATGGTATTTTGAATAATGGTATCTATGTCTTACAAACTAACAAAGAATGTTCAACCTCTAATATATACAATGTTAACTCGAATAATCTCAATTAATCACTTCTATGGCACAATCGCTTAGGTTAAATCAATGAAACAAGATTAACTACGCTACATAAGGATGGATATTTCAAACCCTTCAAATATAAACCTTATGGGACTTGTGAGTCTTGTTTACTTGGTAAAATGACCAAATTACCCTTCAAAGGTAAAGGACAGCGTGCAGCGGAGACATTAGAACTTATACACTCTGATGTATGTGGACCAATGTCAGTCACCGCTAGAGGTGGATTCTCCTACTTCATTACATTTATCGATGATCATTCGTGATATGGGTATGTGTACCTTATGCGGTACAAATCTGAAGCCTTTGAGAAATTCAAAGACTTCAAGGCTGAAGTAGAAAACTGGCTTAATAAAAGTATTAAGTCACTAAGGTCTGACCAAGGTGGTGAATACTTAAGCAACGAATTTCAAGATTACTTGAGAGAAAATGGCATTGTTTCCCAGTGGACTCCTCCGGGAACTCCACAGCATAATGGGGTCTCCGAAAGGAGAAATCTGACTTTATTAGATATGGTCCGATCAATGATGCCAGGCACGGATCTATACCTCTTTCATTTTGGGGTCTTGCTTTAGAAACTGCAACACTAGTACTAAACCAAGTTCCTTCCAAGACTGTTAGTCAAACACCATATGTTTTATGGTCTTGGAAACGTCATAGTCTTAGTTATCTAAGAGTTTGGGGATGTGACACATATGTCAAGCTCACACAAACTAACAAATTGGATGATTGGACAGTTAAATATAAGTTTGTAGGATATGCCTTGAACTCAAGAGCATACGTGTTCTACGTCCCAAATGAACAAATAACATTTGTCTCACCGAAATGCTAAATTTCTAGAGAATTAATTTCTTCTCAAGAAATATAATGGGAGTAGACTTGACCTCGAAGTGGTACGAGAAGAACAAACTAACATAGAACTAAACCCCAGGCCCCTCAAAAGGGCAGCGACGGAACAACCACAAGGTTATGAACTCATAAGGTCTGGTAGGGAAAGACATGAGCCTGAAAGATATGGTTTCCATATTGATGAGGAACATGATCAGGTCATTGATAATGACGATCCCACCAGTTATGATGAAGCAATGCGTGACATTGATTCAGTCAAGTGGCTTGAGGCCATGAAATCTGAAATAGACTCTATGTATCAGAATCAAGTCCGGGACTTGGTAGATGCACCTGAAGGGATAAAACCCATAGACTGTAAGTGGATTTACAAGCGTAAAACCGATGCAGAAGGCGCAACATCCAAACCTATAAGGCTAGGTTGGTGGCGAAAGGTTATAGACAAATCCAAGGAATTGACTATGACGAAACCTTCTCGCATGTTGCAATGATAAAGTCCATTCAAATTTTACTGGCACTAGCTGCACACTTTGATTATGAGATTTGGCAGATGGATGTCAAAATAGCTTTCCTTAATGGGAACCTCGTAGAGGAAGTCTATATGACACAACCTGAGGGGTTTGAATCTAAGGATGATCATAATAAAGTATACAAGCTTAAACGATCCATTTATGGACTCAAGCAAGCCTCCAGAAGTTGGAATATACAATTTGATGAGACAATCAAAGAATTTGACTTCATCAAAAAGAAAAACGAGCCTTGTGTTTACAGGAAATGTAGTGGGAGTGCTGTTGTATTTCTTGTATTATATGTCGATGACATATTAACCATTGGGAATGATATTCCCATGATGCAAGCCACCAAGCAATGGTTATCTCAGAATTTCTCCATGAAAGATTTGGGAGTAGCAGCATACATTCTCGGCAGTAATATCTACCGTAATAGATTAAGAGGTTGTTAGGACTTTCTCAATCTAAGTACAAAGATAAAGTTTTGAAAAGATTCAAAATGGAAGATTCCAAAAGAGGTAATTTACCTACTTGTCATGGAATCAAATTATCTAAGGAGCAATGTCCACACACTCCTTCAGATAGAGAGAGTATGAGTAGGATCCTTTATGCTTCAGCAATAGGATCGATCATGTACGCCATTCATGTACAAGACCTGATTTCTTTTATGCTCTTAGCATAAAGTGCAGGTATCAGGAAAATCCTGGTGAGCAATACTGGGTAGCTATAAAAAAAATCCTCAAGTATCTGAGAAGAACTAAGGATGTGTTTTTGACATACGGAGATTGTTCTGAGATGAAAGTCATTGGTTACTGTGACACGAGCTTTTAGACTGATAGGGATGACAGCAGATCGCAAACATGATATCTATTTACTTTGAATGGCGGTGCTGTCAGTTGGAAAAGCTCAAAGCAGTCAACTACAACAGACTCCACCACTGAAGCCGAGTATATTGCAGCATCTGAGGCTGCTAAAGAAGCAGTGTGGATAAAGAAGTTCATCACGGAGCTGGAAGTGCTTCTCATGATAAAGAATGGCGTCACGATGTATTGTGACAACATGGGCGCCAATGCTCAATCAAATGAACCAAGGTCCCACCAGAAATCCAAGCATGTACTCAGGCGATTTCATCTCATCAGAGAGATTGTGAGAGAAAAGAAGTTATTATAGAGAAAATACCCACAGAAGATAATCTTGCAGATTTTTTGATTAAAAGGCTAACTCAACAAAATCATGATAGGCACACCCGAGAGTATGGTGTCCAGATTCATACGAGTTGACTATAGTGTTGGACAAAATGACCCATAGCGTCACTATTTGCACAGATCATTGTGTTGTTGTAGCAAATTAACTATGTGACAAGGAAATTGCACTCTCATCATTTGTGATTAGATCACCATAAATATATATAAATGAAGAGAGGTCCCTATGATTAGTTCCTGGACTGAGAATGATATGAGACAGTATCAGTCCCCGAAGGATTAATCATTAAATATCCCTAGTTGTAGTATTATCAAGACTGGACATCGATAATGCGGAATAGGCTAGTATTGCACTTGTGTGCGTTGTGAGGGCACAACGACATAGTTCTCATATATATAAGTATTGGATACTTATGCAAGTGCGATAGGAGGTCTTGTTTCACCGATGGTACGGGAAACAACTTCGCTCTGGATAGACCCCTCGGAATCCCATTGGTATTTGACTATGTGTTATACTATGGGGGCCGAAATCAAGGTAGGTGTGTATAGTCTTAACCTGAGACTTACATCGCTAATACTTACGATAATCGATAAACTTTGGTCTTGGTGGTACAGGCTTTAACCGGTTCTGCGTACACCACTTCTGGGTTATCAGAGAGTCGTAGTGTATGGGTGTGTGATGTCGAGACGGAAGTGTCACTTCAGTCATTATGGAGATGATGTCACGCAGGATACGGTACTAGTGCTCTTTAGTGTTGCGCAACCAATCGGGATATTGTGACCAGGTCATAACTATCCGATTATAGAGACTATGTTACCAGACATCCGATATGTGCTTCGGACGGGGAAGACACTTATCCAGCCCCAGCCCTAGCACGTGACTATCCGATATGGGCCGATATGCACAATACATTAGTATATTACGCTTGATACAGATCTTTGATATTCTTAAATGGATATGTCCGGAGAATTGGGTAGACTTGGTGCTTTGCTAGGAGTCGACCTTGTCTCGTAAATCGGTAGAACGTAGTACTTGGTACGTACGTGATTCGGATACTCCGACCACCGTATTTACTGCCAGCTAATCCGGGATCTCATGGGTCGCTTCCCGATAATCCACCGATGACGCACAACTCGCACTCTTGAATAATCTGGGATTATATAGAAGAGAGAGAAAATAATCTAGGATAATTACGGAGATATTTATCTAGGATAAAATATCGTCAAGAGAGAGATAACGATTAATTTGGAATTAATCGATTAAATTAATATATTCGATATATTAAATGAAATTAGATTTCGATGCGGAATTAAAATTACATTTAATTATTCGGCGAACGAATTAATTTAGAATTAATTCGTTAGCGACGTGAATAGTGAATTCGCTAGGCGTAATCATTTAATTACGACGCGACGGAAAAATCGTTAATTTGGAATTAACGAACCCGAGCCCGGGTGTGATTGCGAGTGCATTCGTATTTCAAATTCGAGTGCGGCGACGCAAGTCGCATCAAGCGTCAAAGACATGTCACTTTATTAAAGTTGATATGACTTAAAGTTGACATAAAGTGTAAAAAGCATTTTGGAGGGAAAACTTTATGCTTTTGGCTCCAACTTTTTGCTTGATTTTGAATTAAAGCAAAAGGTAAATCATTTTATATTTTTGGAAAATATAAAAGGTAAAGCTTTTACACCTTTTGCAATAAGTCAACACATTTCTATCTCTCCATTTTTCTTTCTCTTCTCTCACGCACAAAACAGAACAAAATGGACTGGTTCAGAACCAGAAATGGCGTGACACTAAGGGGAAGCAAGAGTGGGTTTTCATGGTGAAAATTCAAGTGCTAGCACACTTACGAGTCTTGCGAAGGTGGTAGGGAGGTTCACCCATGAGCCGGGATCCATCCGACGAAGTTAGGAGCTTCATTTCGCAGCTCAAAAACAGAAGACAGAAGGCAGTGAACTGCATGCAGTGGCGCCAAACCAGTGAGCATTTTGTGCTTTGTTTGTTGCCGATTCGACTTAACCAACCGATGTAAGTATTCCGCTATCTTCGTTGGTGTATTCACGCATTGTTTTCATGTCTTGTTTGATCTTGGGACCTAGATAGAAACAACAATGGCATCAAGAGCTATAGGTTCAAGCATGAAATTTTAGGGCTTAAAATTTGGGTAAATGTTTGTTGAGCATGATTTGAATAAATTGATTGTTTAAGTATGCTTATAACATGTTTAATTCATTTTGGTTGGACCAATTTGTTGAAAAATGATTTGGATTATTTTCCCCAAATTGATGACCTTGGCCGAATGTGAATGTAAAATTGGGTATTTTGATTTTGAGCATGATTTGTTTTTTGGTAAATTGATTAATTGAGCATGTTTAAATGATCTTTAATTGAAGTTGGATTGGATCAATTTCAAGAAAATTAATTTGGATAATTTTCCCCAATTTATTCATGTTGGCCGAATGTTGAAGCATGTTTGGAAATTTGGAATTTTTTCATTTTGGTTCATTGGATGAGTTTTAATGATGTGGATGATGTTAATTTGAAGTTAATTAGATTGAATTTTGAATTGAACAAATATCCCTAATTTGCTTCACTTGGCCGATGTGTGGATGATTTGGGATCTTGGAATTTTTGTTTTTGGTTCATTTGATGAGTTAGAATCATGTAGGATGATTGTTAATTTATGGTCAATTGGATTGTACTTTGAAATTGAACATAAATCCCCAAAATTCTCATGTTGGCCGAATTGGTGTATGCCTCAAATGTCTTGGTAATTTTGATTTTGTTACATTGGATGTGTATGAAATCAAATTGGATGGTGATTTAATGTCGATTGTGGGTTCGATTGGATGAAATCGAATCGGACACAAAATCACTCCTTGGCCGAGAGCTTTGTAGCATGTAAATGGGTTTGTTTTTCATTTGTGTGTTGGACATATAATATGAATTGAAGTATGATTAATTGGACTAATTTAGTGTTTTATAAATGTTGATTTAGTTGATTAATCATGTAATACACTTTAGTTAATTGAATATGAAATTGGATTTTGTATATTTAATTAATTGGGCCTAATTTTTGAATTTGACTTTAATGTTGTATTTGGGCCTATTGGGCTTGATTTTATCAAGTTGGGTATAGGCCAAATGGATTGGATCCAATTGGGCCCAAACCTTACCATAAAGCCCAAATGCGACTTAATAACCTTTAAAGTTCAATTGGGGCCTAATGGGCCAAGATTGATTTATGGGCTTATGGGGTAATCCCGGATTGGACTTTGTTATTGGTTGACCCGAGTTGACCAAAAGTCCCGCCTTAAGAAATCAATTAAAAGCCCATTGGACTTTAATTGAATTGACGTTGGACGTTAATCGGTCTTTGAGACGCGTTACGATAAATTTGGAATTTAAATCATAAAGGTTTATTAAATAAAAGTGTAACATTTAATTTGGAATTGAATAGTGAATTAGTATTAAATACATGTTAAATTAGATTTAATGATGTAGTTTAATTTAATTCATGAATTCGTACTTTAAGTACTTATTCGCAAAAACGAGTTTGACTCGAACAAAAATCAATCTTGTTTGAACATTGGATGATCACTTAATTATCAGATAATTAATTGATGATTGATGATAGCATGCTTATGTGTGTGAATACGTGGTTGTGTGTATGAATAATGTATATCAGATGGATATTAGTCGGGTGGGGCAATTTTAGAAATTGTGTAATAATTCGATTTATTAAATTGGACCTGCGTGTCCAGCCTTATCACCTCTATTTCTTTGTATTCTCTTCTCACCTATTCCCCTTCTATATATGAGGTTTCTTTAGAAGTGTAGTGTAACGGGTAGAAGTAATACTAGTGCTAGCTTGAGTGAGAAAGAGAGAGATTTGATCTAGGATCAATGTGTTAAGTATCCATCCGCATATCATTATTATTTATTTTCATACTCGCTTATTATGTATTTAGAATGCATGTTTAAGGGTGTATGATGATGAGACCTTAACAAAGATAATTAAATTGGTAGCCAATTTTCACTCGAAAAACCCTCGTTAAATATCAAGCATTATTTTCCTTCCATTGAGTGATTCTTACTCAAGACCGAGATTGGCAGGGGTTGTTGCCAAAGTCAAGCCCTTGTCCGTCGAAGATGTGTTTTAATCACGAGGCTTTGTTCCATATCGGTGTCGTGTCCAAGTTGTGGTTTGTTGGCCAAAGTCAAGACCACTTCTGTCCATTGACATTGATTACGAAGCTTCCATGTCAATGGGTCCGCGCTTGACTGGATCACTAGGTTGTTGTGCCCACCAAGGCCTAGTTGATTCAGAGGAAAAAAGGTTAGGTATACATTCGATGTATAGGCATACATAAAATATATGTTGGGGACTTTGATGTCCACCTACTTGGATCTAGGAGTTGGATGAGATCCAATTGATCTTCGAGATCTACCTAGTTAATTATCATACAATTTGTTGGCCAAGTCAAGATGTGTGATATTTAACGGATCCTACCCACTAGGAAACACGGTTTCCCGAGTACTCGACAGAGGGTTAGGGCTCGACGAAAATAGTGGGAGGCAAGTATTGAATTTGAAACATTCGTTCTAATGCTCGCTAAATACGCTCATCTATATTTTACTCGTCTATTAATTAAAAGTATTAGTTGGACTAATATTTTAAGTGTTGTTTTAAATATATATATATAATTGGACTATATACAAACTCATTCAATTATAGTTGATTTTATAATTGGATTATAGTATCAATATAATTGAATTAAAATGATAGTTGATTTTATAATTAGATTATAGTAATCAATATTAAATTATAGTTGATTAAATAATTTGATTATTGTAATCATTATAATAAATAGTACTTTATTAAAATTGATTAAATAGTTGGACTATTAAAATCAAGAAAGAATTGAAAAGTTGAATATTTAAATATATAATTGGATTAATTTTTAAATGATTTATTTTCATATTGGGAATTCATAATAGGTTACTTTATTGGATAAAATAACTTGTTATAGGCCATAATTAGAAAATAAGTAGAGCATAAAATCTTTGGAAGATTTATGTGATGATGACTTTAGTTTTTAATTAATATACTTATCATAAATCTATTTTAGATTTAAAAGTATTAAATTGCAATTAATAATTCTTAGAAGAATTGATTTGACTATTCTAGAGGTTAAAAGTCAAAGTTGCAATTGGGTGTTGTTGCACAAGGTGCACATCGTTTCGATATTCCGAAACCCAAGGCTTGCCAAAGGTTTGTGAAATATTGAAAGATAATTGACATATCCCAAAGTGACTACCATTTATACATGGAAGACACGAAGGAATTAAAGAAAGGGCGAGGCTCTGACTTTAAAATATTTGTCAAAGTTATGATTCACTTCTAGTATTGAAATTGGATTTTAAATACTTAGTGTGGTACATAAAATATATGTATTGATGTTCAGAATCCGTTATGAGCTGGATACTGACTTCAAGCCGAGATTTTCTCTGCGAATCGGAAACGGGACGAAAGTCCGCTGTTTCGACCGTAGATACCTAAATTTAGGAACTACCCTTCGGTATGTACTTAAATTAGGAACTGTTATATGTAACTAGTTTGACTAGAGACATTATCTCTATATCAGTGTTTAATAATCCGTTACGGATAAAAACCTTTATATTCTAGAACCTAAAGTGTTTTATTATATAAAGATGATACTGAGATAAACCATTAGATGTGAATAACAGAATTTATATTTTGAATATAATAAATCTCAAACATATAAAAATGACAAATAAATAGCTCAAATTGATTTGATCATAGAGACTTATTGTGGCATTGTTGTCTAGGACACAATTAAACGAGACTCGTATATCCACACTTTTGAAGAGTGGGTACTAGGACTGATTTGACTATTCAAATAAGGTCTGCAAATCTAGTTTATTAGGTAAAGTACCTAAAATACTATTACTTGTTAATAGTAAAAAAGCCACCGATCTGTTAGCTCTATTCATAGTAGAGTAAGTGGGCCATTATCTAGCTAGACTAGATGTGAACATGAATATTTCGTGACTTTGACGGATGTAGCATCACGTTATGGTTATGTGTTTCTTTTGAAGAACCAAATCGGAAACTTTAGAGTTTCGACACGAAATAGAAAACAGATCGGCTATAGTATTATCCGCCACGGTAAGACCGTAATGGAAATACTTAAGCAGTAAGTTCATACGTACATGAAAGAGTACGGTATTCTTTCAGATGAGGACTCCTCCCGAGACCGTCAGTTAGACGGTGTGTCCGCACTAAAACCGATTTTGTTGGACATGATAAGGTTTATCACGAGTCGCTCTGAGCTACTATCTCCTTCACCGGATATGTATTAACAGTGCAAAACTTATTTAGAATAAGGTTCCATATAAATCTATTTGACAGATGTCATATAGGATATGAACAGGAGAGAACGGGGTTTCTCATTCCTGATAATTTGGGTATGTCAGGCATAACGTTTGGATGATACCAAACTAAGACCCAAATTGGATAAGTGCCAATATAGGTTATCCTAAGGGAAACCATAAGTATAGTACTTATAAATCTCACATGAGAACAATGTAATTGTTGCTCACCATATGCGGTTTTCCTGAGAGGAATACCGATATGCAGTGGTCAGTGGAAGGATAGTGATACTCGATGAAAATCAGAGTAATACTGTTCAAGGCACAAGTCCTTAATGGAACACAAACAGTTCATCAATAATGAATCTAGTACCATTAATCTTCGAATACACAAGAACTGAGTAGATCGGATAGAGTCAGAAAACAACCTAGGGTATGGGTTTCTGATCTAACCTCATAAATATGTCAATCTTATGGAAGGTATATCCCCCCGACTACGTTTGAGGAAGTGATACGAGGTGTCGACTCCCTATTATGGCAAAGTTCCATGAGTCCAAATGGATTCCATGTATAACAACTATTTTGGATACTAGTTGTTGTACCACAAGGCATTGTGCCTATTGGTACATTAAACGTCTCAAGGAAGACATTACATGGAAGGCAACATACCACGTACAAAGCTGGGCTTTTGACGGAAAGGTATCGTTATCAACATTGTGTTATAACGGTTCAATCTTTTACCTGTTGCCATGGTAAATCCATTTTGAAGATGCTTGTTGAAAACTGCGTATTTCAATTGTTGAAATGATCAGTTTAGATCAAAATCGCTTTCCTGAAAATGAAACCTTTTGGAGGATGTTTACAACATCCTGACGATTTTGAATAATCGACAAACAAGGTTTTGCGGGTTATTCGATCCATGTTTGGATTGAGCAAAGCATAAGGTTCTTGGAACTGTCATTTTG